>LDOQ01000367.1:0-36262 GCA_001887945.1 Spraguea lophii | reverse complement strand
ATTTTATTTTATTTTATTTTATTTTATTTTATTTTATTTTATTTTATTTTATTTTATTTTATTTTATTTTATTTTATTTTATTTTATTTTATTTTATTTTATTTTATTTTATTTTATTTTATTTTATTTTATCCTAATCTTACCTGTAATAAATAAATTTTCTTTCTCTCAATGTAAACATATCTTTTTAAAACCACCTTATTCCATTCCATCGTTATCGATATACTCATTATTCTTTTCTTCATCATAAAGATATCTCATCGACTTTAAAAGTTTACGAGCACCTTCATCTTTTATTTGAAAATAATCTTTATCATCAATGTATTCAAATACATTACTTATTTTAAACCCTTCTCCGAATTTATTAGTTAAATACTCTCTCAATTGATTATATAAGGCTAACCCAAATTTTCTATCTTTTAAATATTTGTTGATTTCTTCTATTATTGTTTTCCAAGTAAATTTACTAAAAAATTGTTCAATTATATATTTTTTATCGTGAAGTTCTTGTATCATAGACATATTACCATATAAATTGGGTATTTTCTCGAATCCAAGTTCTTCTGATAATATGTTTCTCCAATTTAAAAAAGTCTCAGCTTCTTCCCTTTCACCTTTACCTGTAGTAATCTCTTTAAGGACTTCAAACTTAAGATTTGCAAGTATTTCAATTATTTTCTCTTCAGCAGAACCATAATCATTCCCTTGTTTCAGAAATCTGTATGTTGCTATAAATGCTTCTTCTTGGCCGTCTAAACAGGAAACAGTATCTATAATAGTATTATATTTAAATCCAAGTGATCTAAAAGTCTAACAAACGCCTCTTCTACATTTTCTTGTTTGTCTAGAATCATTTCCGTCGTTGTTATTACAATAGATTCAAAATAATCGATGATTGAATTTCTTTTTCGATAATCAGTAGGTGAATATTGAATTAATCCTTGATTATCCTCGTAACAATAATATGTTTCTATTCTTCTCATTAAAAAGTTTAATTTTTCTTCTCTCTTATATGAATCTGTTTGATCAAAAATATTCCGTAACATTTCCTTTATTTCTTGTTTTGTTTTTGTATGTTTTCCTGGTTTATCAATTTTACATAATCTTATCTTTTCTAAATTTAATTTTTCACTAATAGGAATATTAAGTTCCTCGTAGATTTTTTTAACATCTAAATCGAAATTTATGTCTTCTGGAAATCCAGGTATTCTTATTTCACCATATCTGATATTTATTAAGATATCCTGATTTACTTGTTCAATAGTGATTAATTCGGGATTCTGTAAATCTACATCAATTCCTAAACGCAAAGGATTGCTACGTAAATCAATATGTAAATTTTGGTTTCTCATATTATTGATACTAGAAGGAAGTAATTCTATACGATTAGAAGATAAATCTAAATTTTTAAGCATGGCTATGTTAAATATATTTCTATCAATATTGGTTATTTGGTTAGAAGATAAAACAAGTTTTTCTAAATTTTGTAACGTATTATCAGTGATTGATAATTCAGTTATTCGATTATTAGAAAGATATAACTCTGACAAATTATTAAACACATCATTCTCAATAATTATATTATTTATGCGATTATAAGAAATATCTAATATCTTTAAATTAATAAAAGAATGTAACTCGTGAGGAATGTCTTCGAAAAAGTTACCAGAAATATCTAATTCTTCTAAATTAATAAAACCACGGAAAAAGTGAGGGAACATATTCAAATCATTATCATTGATATATAGAATTTTTAAAAATTCATAAGACACAAAATGTGTAGATGCATTGTTGTTTTCAATACGACGCTTTTTTTCTGCAGAGGGATAACAATCTAAATAAGTAGAGGATGAAATAAAATCATTGTTTTTAAATAATAATGGATTGTGTGATAAATCTAATTCTTCCAAATTTTTTAACCTAAACAAATTTGAACTGATACTTATCAAATCAGGACAATCCCCAATAGTCAATATCTCAAGATTGTTCATTTTTATAATTTGGGAAGATATTGTATCAAATGCATTGGTATCAAAACAAAGAGCTTTCAGTTTTGGTAATGAAAATAAAATTTGGGGAAATTTTTTAAATGTATTTATACTTAAATCCAATTCTTCTAAATCTTCAAAATTTTTAAATTGATTAGGTAATCTAGATAATTTTAATCCACTAAGTATTAAACGTTTAATATCCTCGATTTCACAGAATATCGCAGGAAACATATTTTCCCCTGTTTTTGGATCGATGTTACATAATTCTATAATTTCAATTTCTTCCTCGTGTGTATTTAATTCGAATGAGCATGAAAAATCCGAGTTTTTTGTAATTTCATCATATAAACCACTTTTATATGGTTTGGCTATTAACTTTTTAAGCCTTTTATAATCATTATGTGTTATGTTGTATTTAACACTGTTCATTAATACAGGTAAAATGATTAATAAAAAATTCATAAAAAACATGGGTTTCTTTTTTTCTTATATAGTTTTTTTATCAATTTTTAGGATAAAAGTGATTTATTTTTATATGATAAGAATAGTTTCAAAAGAAATTCATAAATATAATGTGAGAAATTCAAATATATTCAAATTTACATAAAAATAATATTGTAAAAAATGTTTTGAATTATCTGTCAAACATCTCAAATAAAAAATACATAATATTTATAAGATGATTTCAAACTATATAAGAAAAGGAACAGATAAAATCAATCGGGTTTTCAATAATTTTATACGATTTAAGATGATATCTGTGATTATAATTATAATATAATCGATAAAATAAGTTTACAAATACAAAAACACAAAAATATTTTTTATTTTGTTATATAAAAAAATCTTCTTTGATTTTTTTCTAGAATATTTATCAAGGATTTATTAAATAAATAAAAATATATTTATATACAATCTTGGAAAAAATTATACATATTCAAAGATATAATAACTTTGTAGGCTACTTTAATTTTTATTGAAAATTTTCTTTTATTTTTTTTGCTAATACCATTTTTAGAATAATAAATCAATAAATATTATAATAGAAAAAAATAATATTTGTAATAAAAAAGTCATATACATTAATTATTAGAAGAGAATCGTTTTTATTTATATGTAAAACGCAGTTAAAACAGTGTGTACAAAAGAATTTCTTATATAAGTTAACATATATTGATGAAACGAACAATATAAAAATTATATTTGGTATAAAATATTATTTGATAAGAATACAAATAAATTGATTTTTAAATCCAGATTTTTTTTTTATTTTTTACCCTGGTATGAATGAGAAGAAACACTTGATTATATATTTTTTAATTAAATATTTCTTAAATTACATATTTTTATTTTGTTTTGAAATGATATTATAATTATTTATAAACTTTCAATATTGATAGTTTATATTTTTTATATAAATTATATAAAAATTTAATTTATTAGAGGATGTTCGTTAAAAAGTTTTATATGATAAATATCTGTATTTACTTTTTTATATATTAAATACCAATTAATTAATTCGATTTTAATATTTCTTTTAAACATCTAAAAAAGCTCGGATATAAATCAAATATTAACTGTAAAGTTTTCCAATTAAAAAAACCAATAACCATCTTTATAATATATGATATATTGAACATATAAATCAAAAATTCATCAAACTTAATTAGTACTTGTATACTAACTTATTATGAAAATTAAAATATCTTAAAAGTTCATCGAAAAATAAAACTATTAATTAGAGCAAAGAATAAAATCATAATAACTATTAGGTGTACATGATATATAAATCTATAAAATTCGAAACGAATAGACTAAATGAGATTTTAATATTTATACGGTAATTTTAATTAGAAATTATATATATTTTTCTTAATAGATTTTTGTTTTAGATTATAATGATGTAAGTCCCGCCTGGCCCAGTGGTCGTGGGGTGGTAACCAAACCCAAAGCCTGGCGGGTTCGAATCCCTCATCCAGAAAAAGTTTTCAAAACAAAAAAAAATAATAATAAATGTAGAAGAGAAGAAAAAGGTTGTTGAGTGGGTGAGGTTTCGATAGTGCAGCATAGCTGTGCTTTGTATTACGGCCCGCTACTAGATTAAAAAGTAGTGTTTAACTGATACAATTGCAATCCCTGTATTGATTTGTGACTCGGCCAATACTATGCAACAAAAGAGGCTGGGAATTCCTTAAGAGCTGGAAGTGGAGGCGGCAGCGCGCACCAGACGCAAAATCCTAATACTCGGGAGCATAAGGTAAGATGAGATTAATGCTTATCTGTAGCGAAACCAGTTAGTGCAAGCCTAGATTCGCTCGAGGAACCGAAGGTCACAGACTATGGTAGGCCGCAATCGGCCAGGAAGCTTTGATAAATAAAAGTTTCATTCATAAAAAAAAGAATGTATATTTAAAAAATAAAAAAGTAGCGGCTGGGTTAATCTGGTTTGTAGAATAAAAAGATGTACTAAAACATCTATTTCGATACGGGATGATTCTGTATTTTCAGATCTACGAACATCACTAAACAAGTATAATTTTAATAATATAGGAATGGTCCCGTGACACACGAATAAAGGATATTAACTATGAATTAGAAGTTGAATATAAGATAACTAACATAGTTTTAAATCTTGTAAAAAACTGTTATTAATAAAACCAAATAATAGAAAATAGGTGGTGATAGAGATCTAATGGGAGTTAATGAAAGTTGCTTCGTTAAAGGAGTATAATGTTGGCTGATGATTTAAACAATTATGGTGTTTTGGTGAAATATCATGAATCTTCAAACCATGTTTTTTGGGAAATCGTACATACAAAAAATCGTGAAACTTCGAAAATATGGTTTTAAAAATATAAATGAGGAGGTTACGATAATGAAAAATGGTTGGAAAGATTACTTTAATCTGAAAATATATAATTTAAACATTTTTCGTTAAATCATAAAATAAATTTTGTGTACCCGGAAAGAGATACACACTCAGAACAATGAAAATCTGGGATGTAAACTCAAGAAATATATTAAGACATGAGAACCAATATTAAAAAATACCTCTCAATACATATTTCGAATTAAAAATTTTTAAAATTTCAAAAGAACACGTTTGAGAAAATTTTACACGATTTAAAGGAAATATAAAACAAATAAACATTGATTAAACAGTTTTTTATCTATATAAACTTAAAAAAAGGGGATCTTCGAAGCAACTTTTACCATAGATTCATATATGTGTAACACGTTTACATTATACATCAGAATTTTTATGGTTTTGTATATGGTTAATTCGATTTTTTTGTTAATAATCAAGAATATTCATGAAACTAAATAAAAAAGGATTAATATTTATCGATATCATGTTAGTTTTTACCTAAATTAAATTTAATTCTGTTTAATAAAATTTTTCTATTTTTTTAATTCTAAAATATATTTCATATTTTTTATCCGTTTATTTATTGATGTGCTGATTTGTTATAAATTCAATAATATATCTCGAAAGAAGTTATAATATTATTAAATACATTATTGTTATGTATTACAAAAAAAATCATAACAATATGTAAAAAGAACAAGAGGAAATCAATGCATACGTGTATCAAATCTAATTAATATAAATTTACTCGTTTTGAGGAACCATAATTTCCAGATCGTGGTGATCTGAGATCGGCCATATCCGCTTAACCGTGGTTAAATGTTATTAAAAAATAAATAAATAAAACTTTCTTTTAAAACAATCTAATGTTTATTTTACTTTTTTTTAAAATGTTTATCCAAAAGAAGAATTTTAAATTCATCATCCCCACATCTTTCAACATCTGTTAGATAATCACTAAATTTTTTCATATCTTCCACTTGCTCTTTTACATAATCATCTAAAAAAAGCGTTGCAGAATAATTATCTTCTTGGTCTGCTAATTTATATGCTTCCAAAATATTTTTAGTCGCTAAATCTTCATATTCGTATGATTTTTGAAATACCTCTTTTATGCTTTTGAAATTATAATCCGTTGGTATTATTTCTTGAAAATTGATTTTATAACCCATTTGATTCATAAAATCTATTATTCCTTTAGCATGTTCTAATTCTTCTTTGTATTGTTTATAAAAAAACTTTGCAATTCTGGGAAGGGCTACATGTCTTCTATTACAGTAAGCATAACATGAAGAATAGAAATAGAATGCAAAATACTCAATATTCAATTGTTTAGATAAGATATTCTGTAACTTCTCACTCATAGAGATTTAAATTTTGATTTTTTAAATAGTTTGAAATTTAATAAAAAGGAGTTTTCAATTTGATTGGAATAAAAGGAGTTTTATTTACATAATTAGTTATTTGATGTACATATCAAATAAAATAAATTCATTATTAGTATACGTTTCTCATATAAAGGATATTTAAATCTAAATGGTTATAATATATCAGAATCTAATTTTATAACCAATGGATATATATATTTCATAAATGAAAAAAAAATGAGTATTCTATCGTTTTATTGTTTTCCTATATATAGATTTGCGTTATAAAACATTTCGATTTTTACAAAACAATCTAAACTAACATAACCTATCCCAGTAAAACGAAGATGTCTAAAAATTGAGATTGAGAAACATTATCCTTGATTGTGCTATAAAAAATGGTTGAAAAACTCATTAATATTTATTTATTCGATTTCTCATATGTCAAAAAGATCCCCTTCAAAATATATTTAAAATAACATATTTTATATATTGGACAGATAGACATCTTTGATGGTTGTGAATCTTTTTTTTTATGTAAATTTATATTATAATTTTTAGGTTATTTTTAAAATTTCTAATATTTTATCATAATAATGTTAGTTTATCTCCTTTTATAGAAATTATAAATCCCTTTTATTTTGAAAATAAATATCAAATCCGCTCGTATGATATATAACAACTCCTATTTTAAAAAACTAATCAGATATTATTTCTCTTTTATATTGGCATATTGCTCCGATACTAATTGGTTAATTAATAAATCAATAAGACGAGACATATAAAATTCATTCATCGACATATTTAAATAAGGTAAATAAATTATATTTATTTTCCAATGTTGTTTACAATAAAAACATTATAAATCCAGAGAATGATAATTATCTAATATATAAATATATTAATAAATTTAATAAAAATATAAAGAATATCTTGTCGTATATGGTTATTTGATAATAATTACATCAATTTAGATTTTTTTTTTGTTTTTCACTAAAGAATAAAAAAAATCATTATTATTATTATGGACATTTAATAGAATTATAACAAAGTATGGATTACCATTTATTATTTTAAGATAATAAATACATATTAAAATAAAGAGTACTTTCTCAAAAAAATATTTTTTATAGAAACATTTGAAAATTTCTTAAAATAATCCAATTGAAATTGAGTCTAATATTGTTCAAAAGTAATAATGGTGTTAGCTGAAGAAATCCTTTGATTTGGTTATGGTCTCACAAAATTAAATAATAGTTTTAGCAAACCAACTTATTTTATAGATGAAAGTGTTTTCCTACAAAATATATATTACAATAAATATTATATACATAACAAAAAGATGTTATTAATGGAATGTAAATGATTGATGTATTAGACAACATCTACCAAAGAATGACTTTTCCCTTTGAGATATTTAAACACTTAAATACTAAATAAAATGGTTTTTTATCATAAGTTTTCTAAATACAACTTATTAACTAAATTTGGCACTCAACATATTACCATCATCCAACAGGTTGTTTTCCACATTCTGAGTACACAATAAGTTATTATTATAATAATAAATATTATCTTACCGTGAAATCTATAATAAATAAAAAATGATCTTAATTATTTCTTTTCTTAATTATTTTGAATTTTGAAAGGCAGATCTTTTTTTTGAAAACTTTCAAAATTAAAAAGAATAGAAAATAATTAAGATCATTTTTTTGTAATGCATATAAAAATTTTAAAATATTTTTATATAGTCATAAAACTTATATGTAATCAATTGATGATGTATGTTTATTATGGAATTGTATGGTAATAGTATAGGTTATCTTATGAGCAAAGAAATAAAAATTGAATAAATATGTTTTTTATAATGAAATATTTTAATAAAAAAATAATAATTCAATAATCTAATTATAAATTATCGTTTTATCATCTCTATATAACAATTATAATAAATAATTTCTAGAAATTCAATATTTTTCTAAAGAAATGTATAAATCTTATAACAAAGATTATTAATATATTTTATTTATATTATGTTTCTTTATTAGAATATGATTTGCTGGTAGTATAATAATGAAATGTTATATTTGTGTATGAAATAATTATTTTAACAGCTGACCAGGAAATTTCGATAAATAAAAATTTCATTAAAAAAGTAATTATTTTGAAGATTATTCAATGATTTTCTGAAAACAGTTCATTGAAAAAGATATCTTTATTTATTGGTTATCTATAACTGTGAAAAGAAATATATATTATCCATCATATTATAACATATTAAAATAAGACATCCATCAATGTCATGATAGTCAAAGTGTATATAACAATTTAGAATGTTTCTATAAAGAAAACCAAGTTAATTACAATATTTTAAAATTGGAATATTTATTTTTTTTAATAATATTTCTTTATAAATAAAAAAAGAGTAAATTAAAATTTTCTTTTTTATAGAAAATTATTTTGTAAAATCAATCACATAAATTTTTGACAGTAAATCATTTTTATTTCAAAAAAAGAAATATTCTTTCTTAGGAAAATGAAACAGTTTCATATTTACAAAAATTGAAAATAAAGTCTTTATCCGTTTATAAATAAACGATTTGAGTAAAAACTATTTATTTTTTTTATTTTTAAAATTATCTAATTAGTGATTTTAAAACATCAATCATTTTGTCTCATCTTATAAAAACAAAAAAAAATTTATGCTTATGGGTTTGTTGAAGGATGAAAGTGCCATGTCATGGGATAAGATATTGTTGATAAAAGATGAATTGAAAAGAAGAGGTGTAGAACAATTTGTAAAAGTTTATAAAATGTTCAAAGATAAAAAAGTAAAAAATAAGTGGGGATATGAATTAGAGTTAATGCTTTGTGCATTTGAAGAAAATAATGCTAAATTAATGTTATGTGGTGAGAAATTGGTTGAAAAACTCAGCAATCTGAATATGAATGCATTACCCGAATTTTCGTCTTTTATGCTTGAAATAACTCCTAAGGAAGCATATGATGATGACTTGATGGATTTTTGTGTTGTTGAATATTTTCTTCAAAAATCATTAAACACGGTGAAAAATGGTATGCAATGTTTCAATAAGAATAGTTTTCCTTTGGGAATATCTACTTTTCCTAGATTTGGTGTTGGAAATTCTTTCATTTCTAAAAAACCTGAGGCTAAAATTTGTTTGTGTGAAATTGACTCCGGAAGAAAGAAAGATCTTTGTATGTGCCAATTGCATAAAAAAATGGTTGAGAGTGGAGAAAATAAAATAGAGTCAAGAAATACTGATAATCATAAAGGAATGAGTTTTGAAAGTATCACATTTGATAATGATTTAGAAGATAATATTATATGTATGAAGAGGTGTAATTACATGGATTATAATTTCTGGGACAGGGGTCTTAATCTTAAATATGAAGAAACAAATTCTTTAACATTTCCTGATAATGCAATTACTGATCATTCTCGTTTCTTTTCTTTCACTAAAAATTTTATAAACAGGAGAGGTAAGAATATTGAAGGTTATATAAAAATATTTCAGGATAAAAATACCGAGAAAACGAAATTTAAAGAAAACGATTCTCTTTTGATAGATTCCTTTGGATTGGGAATGGGATGTTGTTGTCTTCAAGTAACAATACAACCAAAATCTTATATGGAAGCAAAATTTATTTATGATCAAATGGCCATTGTTTCTGCTTTAATTTTACGTCTTACGAGAGCCACCCCTTTTTTTAATGGTTTTCTTACACAGACAGAAACTAGATGGGATCTTTTAACTTATGCTACTGATGATAGAACAGATGAAGAAAGAGGCGTAGAATATAATAAGACTGGATGTGAATTTAATGAAGGTAAAATACCTAAACCTAGATATTCTTCAATTGATCTTTTTATTTCTGATCATCCAGCATTATTAGAAGAGTATAATGACATTAATGTACCAAAAAACGAAGAATGTTTAAACATACTTTTAAAAAATAGAATAGAAGAAAAAGTGGCTAATCATATTTCCTCTTTATTTATAAGAGATCCTATGATGGTCTATGAAGATTCCTATGAAAATTTAATTTTAAGCAAAAATAAAAAATCAACTAAAAAAATAAATATTGAAGCAGAAAAAGAATTGGAAAATAAATCCGATAAAGAAATAATAAATAATCATGAAAATGCATCAGAAAAAATTCATAATAACGAAGGTGAAAGTTTAGATCTTGATGATTTTTTAAATATCCAATCTAGTAATTGGAGAAGTGTAAGATTTAAACAACCGAGTGAAAAAGAAAATGATGGATGGAAAATAGAAGTAAGAACAATGGAAGTACAAATTACTCCTTTTGAAGTAACCGCCTTTTCTATTTTTACATATTTATTATCTGCAGCTATTATACATCATAAAATAAATTTATATATTCCAATATCACTGGTAGATGAAAATATCAAAAGAGCTAACATCCATAACAGAAAAAAAGAAGAATATTTCAAAAAGTTAGAAAAAGATAATATGAAATTTTATTATAGAAAGAATATAACTGATAATAACAAAGCTATTATAGAAGAAGGTACTTTGGATGATATTTTTAATGGAACAAAAAATTACATAGGTTTAATAACGTATGTAAAAGAATATATCGATGAAAAATATAAGAAATCTGCTAAATTACATGAATACATAGATTTTATATCCAAAAAAGCTAAAGGAGAATATTTATCTATATCAGAATATTTTAGAAAGTTTATTTTTACACATAAAGATTATAAAGATGATTCTAAAATAACAGAAAAGATAGGAAATGAAATTATTAAGAATATTAAGGATTATACTGAAAATAATGATTATTCATATCTTAAGAATTAAAATAAAATGTTATGTGTGTTTAATTAAAATATCTTTGTGTTTTAAGAATATAAAAAAATCTATGAAATAAAATTTTATATTTATTTAATTTTATTCTATTTTTTATGTTTAATTGGTTATTCAGTTTTTTATGTTTATTTTTTATTATTCTGAGGAAGGTTGATTTCTTTTGTATGAAATATTTAAAAAATAAATTATTTCTATAAATATATTTTATTTTATTCTTCATCATCTGAAGGTGGATATTTATCATCAAAATTTTCAGCTCGTAAGAAAAATATATTATCATTCAAATCTTTTTCTTTAACTTTATCTCCTGGTTTAAATATATATTTCTCTGATGATAAATGTCTTACACTTTTTAATTCTCTAATGAATATACCGATTGGATTCTCCTCTTTATTTATACATCTTTCTACGTATTTACACGTTTTTTGATTAAAATGTGAAGATTCTCCTGACCCTGGCAGAGAATAACTTTCACCAGTAACTAATTTGTATAAAACATTTTTTATTGCTTCTTTTAATGAAGATGGTGTTCCGTAGACTATTGCAGCTAAATTTCCACATGAACTGGTTGGGAAGAGAGTAAGTGTAGATGGAAATAAAACTTTATCGGGACAAAAAAGTAAAACTATTCTATTTCCAATTTCAGGCTTCTTTTCTTTCGATTTGATAACAGCCATGGCTACACTTCCCCTTGTTGCAGATGGACTAGCTTCAAACATACATGTTCGTAAATCGTACGTAGGTGAAAATTCTGCAAAATTAAGTTCTGAAAAATCCCCGTGTAATTGAACGCCGTATTTTTGAATATCTTCGTTTACCATATCAAAAATACTTCTAAAAAAATTCATAGGACCACTTAACATGTTAAAATCCATTCCTTGTGACACGGAAACCTCACTGTGCAACATAGGAATAGCTGGGGCATCAACATGTACTTTTACATAAACTACACTTGTTCCTCTTGGATCTGCGCATCTAAAGGCCGTTTCAGAACACAAAATCGTTGAAAATAAATGAAGAAACATAAAATAGAAGAATATAATAAATAAATTAAGAATATCAAACAGATTAAGAAACGAAACATCAAACACAAAAAAATATCAAACTTTTGTTTTATAGTAAAATTTTATAAAATGAGTCTAATTTTTTTCAAATAACATTTTAGTTCTTATCAAAACATTTCAGTTGATTGCGAGTTACTATGGCATAAAATCATTGGTTCTTCAGAGTTTTGAATATTAAATTATTTTTTTGTTAGAAATTTTAAAATATCTTAAAATTTTATTTTAATTTTCTAAAACGACTTTCCTCAGAGCCTCTATGCTAAATTTTTTTGTTGGGAATTTTAAATCACTCTGAAATTTCATTAATCCTTTCAACTCTTCTTCACTACTCACAAAATCAATAACAAATCCTAATCTTCCAAATCTTCCCGATCTTCCTATCCTGTGGATATATGTTTCTGTCATTGGAGTACCTCTGTATATTGGTAAATCAAAATTTATTATTAAATTTACCTGTGGAATATCCATTCCTCTTGAAAATACATCAGTGGATATTAATATTTTAGATTTTGCCTCCTTAAATTCTTTAACAATTCTTTCTCTTTCATTAAGATCCATATCTCCATGAATACATGATACCACGTGTAAATCAGATTCAAATGTGGTTTTTAAAAAATCTACATATTTCTTGGTTGACACAAATACAATTGATTGTCCTATGGCTAATAACTCGTATAATTCTAATAATGCTTTTATTTTGTCTTTCTTGTGTATTTCTATGTAAAATAATTTTATCTCTTCGGGCTTTTCATTTTTTCCTTCTAAAAGCTTTATTACACCAGGTGAATAACTTTCAATTTGTTCTGTAATATCTGCATTATATGTTGCTGAGAAATATATTTTTTGAGCTCTATTTAACTTCATAATTAATCTGTGTGTCATAGCACCCATACCCTCTGGATCCAATACTGCATCAGCTTCATCAATAACCAAAAATCCTATTTTTGAAGTATCAAATAAATCATCTTTAAAATATCCAAATAATGATCCTGGAGTTCCAACAATTATTTCTTCTGTTATTTTATCTGTTTTTCTTCCTTTCAATGCCAAGCAAACACCAATATTTAAAAAACTTCCTAATTTTTGTAAAAATTCTCCAACCTGGACTGCCAATTCTCTTGTAGGAGCAATTATTATTGCCTGAGGCCCCATTCCATTTTTAAGAAAATTTAAAGCCCCACAAGCAAAAGTAATTGTTTTTCCTGAACCACTCTTACTCTGACAAACCAAATCTTTTCCTAATAATATTTCCGGTATAGCCCTACTCTGCACAATACTAGGCTTTTCTATTTCCAAACTATATATAGCCCTTAAAAGCTCAGGCTTCAAATTCATCCTACTAAAACTATCACATACTAATAATTTATTATCACCCGTTAATTTCAAAGACCACAAACCACTCTTTTCAACCTTTTCTATTGCTTCTGAATCCTGACATAATAAATTATGCAATTCTCTTGCTACATCTTCATCTGTTTGTACCATAGGGCATAAAAATATTTTTAATTTAACAATATTCTAGAATTATATTCTATTTGAATATTTCACCTTTATTTCTTTGTAGAATAAATAATATTCTATCCATTGAATAAAATAAAAGTTTATTGAAAATTATAATATTTTTATAATCAATTAAATAAATATTTATTATAATATATTACCAATGGTATTTTTATAAAAATAATATCAGCTAATAAACTTTTATTTAGTTGATTATAATATAAATTATTTTTATAATAATATTATTGGTAATAACATTACTAATATATTATAATATTTTAATAATAATGTATCTTAATAAATAAAATATTAATAATATCTTCATAATATTTATAATTAAAATACTTAGATAATATCTTCATAATTAAAATATTCTTTTATAATTTTTATTATAAAATACTTAGATTTACATTTATTTCTTAAGCTTTTATTTTTTATTTTTTTAAAAAACAATAAGGTAACATGGCCGAGTGGTTAAGGCGGCAGACTTAAGATCTGCTTCTCGTACGAGAGCGTGAGTTCGATCCTCACTGTTACCAAATATTTTTAATCTGATTGGTAAAGTGGTCGTGGAATGGTAACCAAATCTTAAACCTTAACGGTTTCGAGTCCTACAATCAGAAGATTTTTCAAAAAAATAAGTAATAATAATAAAAGCTAGAAGAGAAGAAAATGGTTATTGAGTAAATAAGGATTAGATAGTCTAGCTTGACTATATCATATATAATACTCTATTATTAAATTAAAATAGTATTTAACTGGTGTACTTACAATCATTGTATTGATTTGTGATTCGACCAATATTATGCCAAGAAAGAGATTATGAATCTTATTAAGGATTGTAAAATGATGATTGCACATACGCAAAATCCTAACTCTCCAAAGAATATAAAATAAGATGTGGTTAATGTATATCCGTAGTAAAAATAATTAGTACAAATTTAGATATGCTTTATAAACCGAAAGTCATAAACCATGATAGGCTGCAACCAACCAGGAGACTTATAATAAATAAAAATTTAAAAACAAATAAAAGTTTCATTAATAAATAAAAAAACAAATAAAAATCTTTATTTTAAAAAACCCTTCAATGTTAAGCATGTTTCTATCCTCATCTGATATACAAGCTCTAAAACGCATGGGAATTAGACAAATACTTACACAAATAGTCAATGCCAGTTATTCCATCATATCCTCGTATATGATGTGGAAATTTGTAGGTGTTCTTTTAAACAATGATTCTCCTATAGTTGTTGTGATCAGTGGTAGTATGGAACCTGGTTATCACAGAGGAGATATTCTTATTTTAAGTACCAAACCTAAATATGAAGTAGGAGATGTATCAGTCTTTAGATTTAATAGAGATGAAATAGCAATTGTTCATAGAACAATTAAAAACTTTGGTAAAAATAGAACATTGACAAAAGGAGATAATAATTTAGGGGATGATGTACCATTATATAGAAGAGGACAACAATTTCTTTATGATAAAGATCTTATATCTACAGTGGTAGGATTTATTCCGTATTGTGGTATGATAACAATATGGATTAATGAAATACCGTATTTAAGAGAAATGATTTTATTCTGCATAAGTTTGAGTGTATTTTTAACAAGAAAATAATTTATAATAAATTATATTACATTTAAAATAATTTTATTATATTGTCTTGTTAAATTTTATATTACAATAAATTATAATCTTATATTTTACATTTAAATTTTATATTACAATATTACAATATTTTATATATTACAATATTAAAATCATATTTAAGTTTTAAATCTTATATTTTAAATTAAAATATTTCATATTTACTTTTTAAAATAAATTTTATTTAAAAGAATAAAGCCTCATTGATATCTTTTACTTGTGAAAAATCCGCAGTACGTGAATGCCTCCTAGTGCAATGCCATCATAAATTATAAAATGTTATGCTGGTGTTGGAGATAGAATTTCTTACTGCCGAATTCCATTGGCTTTTATCCTGTAATTGTTTTTCTAATTCTTGTATTTTATATTCCAATTTTTCTAACTCTTGTATTTTAGTTTCTAATATTTCATTTTTATATTTCAATTTTTTATTTTCTTCTTCAAGATTTTTAATATGATTATTTTTCTTCTGTCTACTTTTCTCTGCTGCTAATCTATTACGTAAAATACTTTGTTTATTTTCATCTGAAAGATACACAATAGGTCTGCGCATAAGGGATAAAAATATATTTTTAAAAAATAAAATTATTATTATTAAAGTAAATTAAATATATTAATATGAGTGTTATAGGTATTGGTGGGTTATAGTTATAGTTATATGTGTTAGTATTATTATGAGTGTTAGTATTGGTATTATAAATATTAGTATTATAGATATTAATATTTATAATACTGTTTTATATTCATCATTATTATGATTTATAAGTATTATAGTTTATTATTACATCCTACAATATTCAATTATCACAAATATAATAATTATACACAATCATCACACTTATAATATTATAATAATAATATAATTTATTTAATGATTTATCAATTCTGATACTCTACCTTTCAAATGTCCTTGATACTTTAATTTTTCAAATATTATTTGTTATTTAATATTTTTTATTTTTTTTTATAAAAAATATTTTATTATTTTTATGGAATTTTTTGAGAGTATTAAAAATATGTTTTCTACATTTATGTTTTGGATAATAATGGTTGTTATATTGATAGTAATAGCATTATTAGTATTTATATTTAAAATGATATTAGATACAGGGGATAATAAACAAAGTTATAGAGATCCTAATACAGGGCAGGTTATTATAGTAAATACAGCAGGACAGCCAATTCCACAACAAACGGAAAATAAAAATGATAAAGAAAAAGAAGGTGAAAAGAAATAAAATGTAAAATAAATGTTTATTTTAGTTTTTTTAAATGATTATTTATTTAATTATAAAAGTTTATTTATTTGTTTATAAAAAAAGATTTATAGAAGTTTATAGAAGGTTTATGTGGTCTTAGTTTATGTTTTGTAATATTTATTTTTTTGTTTTGTATTAGAAGGTAATAAAATCATTTACTCGTTTATTGTTAAAACCTTACGATTGTAATATTTGGTTTATTAAGATTATTTGATTTATATTTTTCTAATATTATAATATATATTTTTTATTTTATATTTTATTTTATATTTTATCTTCTATTTTATCTCTATTATACGTTTATGTTTTTATATAGATTTTTCTATAGATTTTGAATATTTATCATGATGTAAAAATAGTTGTGTTGATATAAAATTCTTTTTAAAAGAATTAAACAAATATTATTTTAATATAATAGTATACAATCATATAATATATATAATATACATATTATTGTTATTCTATTTCTTTTAATATTATATATATTTTAAGATTGGTGTAGAAATATTATATTAAAATTATTATTTATTGTATATTTTGTTTTTGATTATTTAACGGTTGTTATTATTTAACGTTATTATTGGTGATTAAATAAAATTTGATATAGAAATAATCTATAGATTATATAATTTATTATAATTAATTGTGATTCATAGAAATGTTTAAAGAAGAAAAGAAAATAATTATATTTTATTTTAAGAATAATAATTTAATTATTGTTAAGGGATTCTGGGTAATTGTAACATTTCATGATCTTAAATTATTGACGTCTTCAATGAAAATATTTTAAAGAATATAAATAACCTCCATCTCAAATTATGATAGGCTGCAATTGATTTAAACGTTTTGATAACAATAAAAATGTTATTTAAAATAATAATGAAAATGTTATTTGAAATAAAATAAAAAATATAATTTTATTTCGTTTTAAAAATTTTATTTCGTTTTAAAAATTTTATTTCGTTTTGTCTATTTTATAAATTTTATTTTTAGATATTAAAAAACTCTATGGTATTATTGGTTTCGATTTGCACATTTACATAATGCATATGATATGTTTTTCTTAATATTTTTTTTGCTTTTAACAACAATTCTTCATATTCATAAAGAAAAACATCTTCTACTAATATAGATGTCATACAGGCGTGTATATTTACAGATATTGACCATACTTTTATATCTATGATTTCTTTTATACCTTTAATATGTAAAAGATCATTTTTTATATTTAAAATATTTATTCCGGTTGGAACGGATTCTGATAAAATAGAAAATACATCTTTTAATACGGAGATTGTGGAAATAAGAACAAGTATGGCAAAAATGATAGTGCAGGTTATATCTACTATAATAAGTGTGGGATAGAAGAATATTATTAGAGCTGCTATAATAACACCGGTGGATTGGACAACATCTCCAATCACATGGACATATGTCGCACGAATATTAAGGCTGGATTTTTCATTTCCATGGCTATGTGTGTTTCTATGAAGCCAGTAAAGACATATTACATTCACAATGAATCCAATAAGAGAAATTCCAATAAATATTTTTTCTTTTATCGCCTGTGGATTATTATATCTTTGATAAGCTTCTATTATAAGATATCCTGTTGCTGCCCAAATAAAAAATATTGAAAATAAAGCACCGATCGCTTCAATCCTATGGTATCCAAACGTCATTTTATTATTTTCTGGTTTCTTTGTCCATTTCAGTGCTATTATACTTATCAAGAATCCCAAAATATCCACAAAAAGATGAATACAATCTGCTAACAGAGAAAGACTATTTGAATGATAATGTCCCCAAAATTCAATCACCATAAAAAACAATACCAGAAATAATATTGTATGTATACTCTTTATATCTCTGTCAGTATGATTTTTTTCGCCACAAGTTTTCGTATCATCATAATTTATCATAGTTTATATTTTTTTCTTGTATTTAAAAAACAGCGGTTTCAGCTTTTATCAATCTATCGGAATATGAAAAAAATGAAAACATTGATTTGATAATTTTAGATTTTAAAAATATATGAAAATAATAGATATACGTTATTTTATAAATATTTTTAATATAATTTATCTGAATGAGATTTGATTTATCAAATAAAGTTTTATTTTAAAATTTTAATAACTTCTATTGGAAGTTTTTGATTATTTTACAATATTTTATTGGTGGTTGGAAATATTAGAAAGTTACAAATATAATTTATGAAAAGGAATATAAATTAATTGTAATAAAAATAATAAGATTGAATCAGTCAGTTATTTATATTCTTTGGTAACATCCATTGTAATGAAATAATAAAATAAATATTATAAAGTATTTAGAATTTATTTTATCTATCATTTAAAAACATAATTAATATATAAATATATTTTATTATAAACATTTTAAATAATTTAATTTTTATTTATTTTTTCTTCTAATTCTTTTATTTTATTTTTTAATTCTTTTATTTTCAAATCCTTTTGTTTCAATTTATGATAATTTATAAAATATTTTATTTTTTCTTCTTTCCTTAATTCTATGCTACTTATCCTTGAATTGATACACAGACTTTTTAAAATTAATTTTTCTAAAAATTTATCTTCACATTCTGATATCTCGTTTATTTCCTTTTTAAAAATATCTTCTCGTAATTCTGTTCTATTTCTTCCAGTAAAAGGTTTTTTAAATGTTACTATTTCATATAATACAACACCTAAAGACCACATATCCACTTTGCAATCATATTTATCTTTTAACCATATTTCAGGTGCCATATAATAAGATGTACCTACAAAACATCCATCATTGATATATTTATTTTTAAGAAATATAGAAAGACCAAAATCACATATTTTAATATCATAAAAATATTCTTTAGGTCCTTTTTTTATTCCAACTAAAATATTACTGGGTTTTATATCTCTGTGTATTATATTTTTTTTATGAAGATATGATAATCCTTCTATCATTTGTGCAAATATACTCCATATATTGAAATTAGATATTTTATTAATACTCATATGATAATTAATTAACATATCTAAAGATCCATTTCCTATATATTCCATTATCAAACACATTCTTTCTTCTTCCATTACCATTTCATATAAATTTATTATTCTTCTATGAGATAATTTATTTAAAATAGATACCTCCCTCATACCATTCTTTTTATATTTTACAGGAATACTTTTACATGCAACAAGAGTATTATCAGTATCTTTTAAAAGGTATACACATCCGTGTGTTCCATTTCCTATTTTTTCTAGAAAATTATATCTGTTCATTGCATAAATAAATAAAAACTTTTAAAAGAATAAAAAGACGAAGTATTTATGGGAATATGATTTTATATTTTAATTCTTTGAGATATATAATAAGAAGTAATACATGTTATTTTTATATACTAATATTCATTACAGATATGCATTAATCTCATCTTACCTTACAAACATCTTAAATGATTATATTTATTTCGTTTTCCTCCCGAAAAAAGAATATCTTTCACTTACTTATTATTAAGAAAATTGTAGAATATAAATATAGTTTCCATTAAAAAAGGAAAATCCTTTCAAACACCTGTTACTAGGGTTTAAATGTTTTTAAAGGATTATAACTATTATAAAGATATTATATATAAATCCAGGTTAATTTCTTTACTTGTATTTCTTTATATAAAATATATTCACTGTAACAACAATACATCATCACAAAAAGAATGAAAATAATAATATAAAGGAAGGGAAAGTATATAAACTCTGAAAATTTATGATATATGAATAGGTGAGTATCAACTATTAATTTAACAGAATTTGATAAAATTAACACATCGATTTTTCATTAGTTATATTTATATCAGCAATATTTAATGTTTATTTTTTGTGATTATAAAAATATTAAGTTTGATTCTTTAATAAGGATTATTTTATTTACGGAACAAAAATTTTATCATGAATTTTTTCATTGAAATAAAATAATACACAAATCATAATACTTCGGAACATAATGTAAAATAAGATTACTACATATATATAGCGAAATCAGTTAATACAAGTTTACTTGTATTATAATAAACCAATAATCCTATATCATGGTAGACACAATCACAGAACACTTTGATTATGATTAAAATGTTATTATTATAAAAAGCAAAAAAAAGTAAATTTAAAAATAAATTATTAGATAAATTGCTACTTTATTCTTCTCCTGCCTGTTTGCTAAAGAATGAAAACTTATAAGATTGCTTATCTCCTGCTATTGGTCTTACCCAATCACTTAATCCCTTTGCTCTTAAAAACTTCTTTATAAGATATTTTAA
Organism: Spraguea lophii; assembly: GCA_001887945.1. Taxonomy (NCBI): domain Eukaryota; kingdom Fungi; phylum Microsporidia; family Spragueidae; genus Spraguea; species Spraguea lophii. The sequence goes on along the minus strand of LDOQ01000367.1, from coordinate 15,381 downwards.
ATATCTCTTAGATGTTTTCTTTGCAAAAAAAACATCAACGGCGTGTCCTGTATTTGATAATAAAACTTTCTTTCCTAATTGTCCTTTTTTTCCATTATACTTAATATTTCCTAACAAATACTCTTTTAGGTCGTCAGTAGAAAAAAGACTTTGTTCAGTACATTTAGTACAATCTAGAGTGTATGTTATGCTTTGATCTTGTACAGCTGCTTCAGACATAAAGGGTGAGAAAAAAATAAAATAAAATTTTAGGAATAAAAAAATTTTTAAATTTATTTTATTATTGAATATTTAGAAAATTATACGTATAAAATAAATGTGATAATAGTTAAATTATAGAATGTAATGTAGTTGAATAAAATATAAATCCATTTTATTAATTGATGATTTTGATGATTATTTGTTTTACATAAGTATTTAAAATATTTATGCAAAAAATAAATTAAATATAAATTCTAGTTAATGCAATACCTATAAAAATTAATATAAAGTGGTAGGTAAAATATGGATCAATAGAACATAGTTGTTATAATATAATAACTGTCTTAATATCTTAAGATAACAATCTTTTCACAAAAGAATTTTAGAAATAAACAAATGTTTATAGATTTAGATGGTATATTAATAACTAAAATGCTTTAAACAAATCTACACTATTTAAGCTATATGGTATACACAAGATATTATAATCGTAGTTTAAAATCAAAAGTATCTTGAGAATCAATATATCAAAATTATTGAATTACCCAACTGATAGAAATAGAGAAATATAAAGGATATTAATTTTAAAACATTATAATACATAACAGAATAATGTAATAGATTATATAAAATTTATAATATTCTAGAACATAAGGTAAAATGAGATTAATGCATATATATAACGAAACCAGTTAGTACAAGTTTATCACACGAGTTAAGAAATCAACAATATTAAATTATAGTAAATATAAATTGATTATAACACTCCATTGCAATTAAAACATTGTAAAAAGAATTATAATTTCATTAAAAAGATATTTAACTATAAATATGTTATTATAACTAAAAAATAATAGAATATGATTATAATAATTTTATATATTCTATTATATTAAATATATTATTATAATTAAATAAAAAATATACAATTAATCACCCATATGAATGAAACCATAGATAAAAAGAAGATAGAATCTATATACAACCTAGAACATATGCTTAATAAAAATATTACAATAAAGTTTATGGGAGGAAAAAGTGTAAAAGGAAAACTTATAAAATATGATAAATCTAATAATCTTGTATTATCTAAGATGGAAGATAAGGATTGGATATATGGTCCAACAATATATTGTTATGGTAATTCTATATACTCAATGGAATTATAAATTAAAATATTTTTATAAGTAAATAAAATATAATCCTACTAAAATAAAAAAAAAGATAATTTAATTAAGAATATTTTAATAGAAAATAATAAAATTTATATTTAAAAATAAATAAAGCAATGAATTTTAAAGAAAATACCACCAATAATATTTAATATTAGTTAATATTATCCATTAATTTTACATATTCTATTATATATATCATTAGAACCATTATCATGTTCTTTTTTTACGCTTATAAGAATATTTGCTATATTGATAACCGTAGCATCATCAACTTCGATATTCTTCATAGAAAGAAAATCATAAAGAATATTTTCTATAGATAATTGTATATTCTTATCATATTGTAATATACAACATATATCTTCTATTATATTCTTCATTTCATCATCATCGTAATGTTCTTCTACAATCTGTATCAATTGAAGTTTTCTAAATACTTTATCTATTTTTTCTAACATGGATATATTTTATTGTAAAAAATATAAAAATATTATATTTTGTAATAAAATGGTTATAACTATTATAAATAATATTATTATTATATTAATAGAATTATTATTATATTAATAGATTGATGAATTAAATAAACTATGAAGTTTTTTAGATAGAACGTTTTAAATAATTAATCTTTTCTTTGTTGAATTAAATAAACGATGAAGTTTTTTTGAAAAAATTTATTTAGAAGATAATCGATCAAAACTTAGAAATGTATTTTTTACTTCAAAATCCATTATTAAATTTATAACAGTACAGTATAATTGATTGTTTTGTTCATAAATCAAAACAATAACAGAATTTTATAATCTAATAATTTATATGAAATATTATTTTATTCTCTATAATCTTTATCAATAAATAAAATATTAATAATCTTTATCTCTTATTGTTTATTTTTTATTTATTCTTTTACCTCTCCTAATATAAAATTTATAATCTTTACAAAAAATAGATGATCTATTTTTTCTTATTGTACAATCATCAATGAAGTGTTCAGTAGACAAACAATTATTACATGCATATTTAATACTACTTTTCTTTTTACCTTCTGTTATATATTTTCTCCAATGTAATGTACATTCCATATTAGTATGTCTATTAGGACATTGTTGGCATATTCCAAATCTATATTCTTTATCTATTCTTTCTTTACATTCTTTATATCTATGTCCACTTAAGTTACATTTAGAACATATTATTTGTGGACATTCTGATTTTATATGTTCTGTGCTGGAACATAAAATACATGATTTTGTTTTTCTTTTAAAACAATTGGATTCAATATGTCCTACTTTTCCACATTCGTAACATAATCTGGTATCTTGGAAATATCTGCTTTTTTGTTGGTCTTCTGCTGTGGATTTATTTTCAGATGTTATTTGTTCTGTAAAATGGTATAATAGGTGATAAATTGTGGGTTTAAAATTTTTATTGATGTCGTATTCTGAGGTTTCGATGTATTCTTCTATTTCTTTAGTATTTAAATCTATTGTGTATTTATTTTCTTTAAGTTTTACGAAATCAAATAAAGATGTTGGTTGTTGTTCTTCTTCTTGCATCTAAGGGTGATTTTTTAAAATGTTTTTTTATTAATACTTGAAGATTGTAATAAAATTTATTTCTTTGAAAAACTATAAAAAATTATTTTTTTATTAAAACCAATACTTTCAGAGAAAACTTATGATTGAGGTTATAAATAAAAGAACAAATTATATTTTCAATAAAATTAGAATTCTACATTATAACAATATATCATAATATTATAATCCTATATTATAATGTTATTTAAATTTGTATTTTTGAATCTTATTTCATTGGTTCATCACTCCTTTAATTTTAATGATAATTATATTTTAATTCTCCTTTCATGTTATTTTCTGGTGTTTTATATTTTGGAACAAAAACTCTACGTATTATAGAAAAAGAATATATTTTAGTCGGAAAAGAAGATGTTAATGGATTTAAGGTAATATTTAGATTGTATCTAAGTGATTTGGATAATGAAGGAATTATAGAAATAAAAGATAAACATATAATATATAAAATAAAATATAAAAGAAATAAAAAGCTTAATACAAAGAAAGAAACACAATCTAATACAAATAAATTAAATATAGATTTTTATTATAATAAGAATAATTCATATGATGATATATACAGATTGAAAAGCAATCATAAAAATAATAATAAAGATGTAGGTAATAGTAAAAACAACAATAATAAAGTTATAAATGAAAATTATTATAAAAATATCAATACAAATACTAATTTAAAATCTATTTCTTTGGGAACACAGCTAAATAGATTGATAAAAACTATTGATTGTCCAATAAAATATATTCCTTCTCTTCCAAACGTTATATATATTGTATATTTGGAAAATCAGTTATTATTATTTGTTAAAAATAAATTACAAGATAAAATATTGATAACATCAATATACAATTGTTTGAAGATAAAAAATATAGATTACGTTAAAATTTATCAGATTATTTGTAAAGCATTAAAATATATTGAGAAGAGAATATTTGATTTTTTATCTTTAAATAAGAATATAGAAAGTTTTGAAGAATTAAGTTTTTGTATGTTTTTAGTAAGTATATTTTATTATGATATTTCTCGAGATAAGATTTTAAATCTACGAAGAATTTATAAAGAAGATAACAATAAATATTTTAAAATGAATAGTACATCCACATTGGAATATAGGTTACGGAAGGAAAATATAAAAGAAAATAAATATTTAAAAATAAATAATATACATTCACTTAGAGAACAATTACAATATATAAATATTAAAGAAAATAAAAATATAAAAGAAGATAAATGTTTATCAATTCCAACACCATCTGAAGTTCAAGATAAAATCATTCTATTAAAATCTATTTTGGTAAGAATAATTTCTGATTGCTTGCTTGAATTTTTAAAAAGAGATAAAAAAATATTTGAAGAAGTTTTATCTAAAGATGTAATAAGGTATACTAACGATAATCTATGGATACGGGCAAGTAAGGTTTTAAAAGGAAATGAACCTTTAATTAGATATGTTTACGATAAGAATATCTTAGTAAGATTGGAAATAAATAACAAATGGTGTAAATATTTTGATGAAAAGATATGTAAGATAATAAAAGATGGTATAGGTAATATAGAAGATTTAAAAAATATAGTTAATGAACTTATAAACGGTGGTAGTTTTTTAAAGGAAAAAGATTATAGAGTTTATAAATCATTATTATTTGATAGTATTTCTCAAAAAATAAATCCTAAGGAGTTATTGGTATTAAAAGAAATGTTTAAAAGTTTTAAATAATTAATAAATAGTATTTTTAATTATAAATATTTACATTTTATCTCAATGAATAAAAATTATTACAGAATAATTCAGAAAAATAAAATGGATTTATTTTAATCTGGTTGTATAAAGAAAGGCGTATATTACTATAGTGGAAAATGTCCTCGAGTAAGTGAAATGCATATAAATGAATGATACTTTTGTGTTGCTTAGATGGATAATCATTCTTGGTCAAAATTTTATTTATACAATTTTATGGCTTTTTGACGGGAATTTATCTGCAATCTTTGAAGATTACAGTTATAAAGATAGGCGGCCAAAAAATGAAGAGGCTGAAATTATTGTTATTCGTTATATCTTTGTTGAAAATAATCTTTTAACTGAAATTACTATACGGTAAGAATACATAGCAAGGATTGGATATGTATTATAATTCATTATACATCAAACTGTTAATACTCATGTTCCGCTTGATCCAGTGGTCGTGGGATGGTAATCAAATTCCAAGCTTAACAGGTTCGAATCCTCATCCGGAAGAATTTTCAAATAAAAAAATAGAAAATAGAAAGGAGAGAAAAGTTGTTGAATGGGGGGTGTTAGAGGATGTAGTATTACTTATATCATGTATGGTGACCCTATTACTATATTAAAGTAATGTTTTGCTGCTGTAATTGCAATCTTAACATTAATTTATGGCTCGGCCAATATTGTATCAAGAAAGAGGTTGAGAGTTTTTAAAAAGTTGGGGGGACTGCGACGTGCATCATACACAAGATTCTAACGTTCAGAGTATAAGGGAAAATGAGATTAATGTGTGTATGTAGCGAAATCAGTCAATACGAGTACAAATATTTTTAGGAACCAAAGGTTGTATACCATGGTCGTCATGAACTTCATTAAATAAAAGTTTCATTAATAAGAAAATATAAATATGCTATAATTAAATATAAATATTTTATATATTAAAATAGCAAGTTTTAAAAAGCTTTCAAACTTTAATTTTGATCATCTCTAAATAGTCCGTGTCTTTTAAAATATACAGTAAGGTTTGTTTCATTATTTAATGGATACTCACAGAGTAGTGATGGCGGTAAAGGGCTGCTATCACTATCAAAAATACTATTTTCATCATCGAAATTTATATTAACTACATCGAAATCGCTATCATCATCATTATCTATATTAAAATCTTCGTTTTCATCATCAGATACTACTTCTGTAGGTTCATTCTTTCTCCTCCTTCTTCTTTCAACCATCTCATAAACTTCTTAATATAAAAAATAATAAAACATATGACAAAAATTACACGAAACCTAATATTAAAAATTAAACCTATTATAATTACCTTTTTTTATTTAACTCTTCTATTCAATCTTGATCATCTATATTATTTGCATTCAAATCATCTGGATCTGCTTGTGTTTCTTTGGATTCAATCTCTTTTTTGACAACAATGACATTTATTAATTAAACCGGAATTTGGGTTTTCGACTTCATTTTTTTGTGTATTATACGATGTTATAGTTGTTTTTAATTTATTTTCTGATATAATTCGATTTTTTAAATTATTTTCATTTTGTAATATATTGTTATTGTTTTCATCTTGTGGTTTATTTGTTTTTGTATAGAAAACTAATATGTTTTCATTCATGTTACATTGGGTTGTATTCTTTCCAATATATCCTTCAATCATTCCATGGTCGTTTGTCTCACAATAAATTTTTGTATATAGTTTCGAATACATACGGTCAAATCGAAAATGATTGATATTATATATTTTCGAATCTTTATAAATTGTTAAATCACGTAAACTATATCTTCCCCTTCCAAACTTTAGAACATTTACATCGTATATATTTTTATTTTCTAAGCATTCCAAATTAGATGATGCGGTACTATCAAAATAATTTAATGGGAGATATATATGATAACAAAAACTCTGATTGAGGAGATAAAATGGTTCTGTAAACTGATCATAGAACGAGGTAGAAATCTTTATTGGTTTTGAAAGACAATCATACCATAAGGCTGTATGAAAACACTTTTTTTCAATAAATATTGTTACTCTAAAAAAAACGGAGATAATTCTAAAATAATAATCACGATCATTTGCTTTTAAACCCCCACCCATTATTCTATGAAATTCTGATTCATTTATATTAATAGGTGAATTGTTTTTGTCCATAAATCGAATCTTAATACCATCATATTCTATTTTTGTGATTTTCACGTATTTTTCTTCACATGTAGAATATGACAACAAACGAACTGGGATTTTACCACTGATTTCATATTTTTCTTCCTGAATATTTTCCAATGTTAATACATGTTTTGTTTCTCTCTTGATAAGTTTATTATTTGTTGCCTTAATATTATGTAAAAACCCTTCATAATTTAAAGCTATAAATATTATAAATAAATTTAAAAAATTAGTCATGCCTTCCTTCGAATATTATTATTTAAAATAAAAAGATCAATATTCTTGACATTTTTTAGTCGAAGATTTGCCATGTAAAATTATATATTTAAAATTTAAAATATATAATGTTTTTCATTCGATTTTATATAATACGGTATTTAATTTTGTAGTTTTTTAAAAAAATAAATATTAGAAAATTTTGTAAGTTTTTAAAAAAATTGTTTATGTGATTTTATTATTTTATAAAAAACATTAATAAATATTATACATGATTAGTTATTAATATAGTTTTTTATTGTTTTAACATACTGAGATCCCCGATTTAGTTATATAGGCGTTCAAAAAGATTAGATAGGATTGTTTTAAAATAAATCTTCCAAAATCTATTTGCTTGAATACTTGGGGGATGCCAACCGAAGCGCAAGTCTAATACTTTCGAATCACCGCCCGGAAGAATTTTCAAAAAGGCTAGAAGATAGAAGAAGACAAATGTTGCTGGGTGGGTGGGAGTTCAATGGTGCGGTATTAACTGTGTCGTGTACAGTAATAGGCCATTATTAGATTAAAATAGTATTGGGCTAGTATAATTGCAGTTTCTATATTGATCTATAATTCGGCCAATATTACCTCATGGAAGATGTCGGGAATTTATAAAAACAACGGGAAAGGCCGGCAACGTGCATCATACGCAAAATTTCAACGCTCTGGAATATAAGGAAAAATAAGATTAATGTATATCTATAATAAAACCAGTTAATACAAATTAAATATATTTTAGGAGCCATATATACCACAGCCAACTAGGAACCCTTATAAGTAAAAGGTCATTAAAAAATAACTTTATTTTGTTCTTATAATAAGATCTATTTTTAATAAAGAAGAGATAAACGGAAAAGCACAATAAAATTTTCAAAAAAAATTTTATGTTTTATTACTATATTTTTATTATATCCTATTTTAAATTTTCGTAGCTTGAAAAAAAAGTTATCTAGACAAGAACTATCTTTATTTATTTTTTATATTCATTCAAGATTTATAATTAACCAATTATAATAATGTTATTATTTTCTTTTTAAATATGTTATATCAATTATCTATTTTTAATTCTTCTTTCAAATCATTATATCTGACATATATTTTCAATAATTATTATTTCCAGTAGTCCCGCCTGGCCCAGTGGTCGTGGGGTGGTAACCAAACCCCAAGCCTGGCGGGTTCGAATCCCTCATCCAGAAAAATTTTCAAAACAAAAAAAAAAGAATAATAATAAACGGAGAAGAGAAGAAAAAGGTTGTTGAGTGGGTGAGGTTTCGATAGTGCAGCATAGCTGTGCCTTGTATGACGACCCCGCTACTAGATTAAAGTAGTGTTTAGCTGATGTAGTTGCAATCCCTGTATTGATTTGTGACTCGGCCAATACTATGCAACGAAAGAGGCTGGGAATTCCTTAAGAGCTGGAAGTGGGGGCGGCGACGCGCACCATACGCAAAATCCTAACACTCTGGAGCATAAGGTAAGATGAGATTAATGCATATCTGTAGCGAAACCAGTTAGTACAAGTTTAATGTCGCTCGAGGAACCGAAGGTCACAGACCATGGTAGGCCGCAACCAGCCAGGAAACTTTGATAAATAAAAGTTTTATTCGTAAAAAAAAATTATTTCCAGTTAAAAAATAAAATAATGTTTAGCCTAAGATATTTTTAAAAAAATGGTTAGATACTTGATAGAATTGGTGTATAGTTTTTTAATTTATATATCAGATAGAATTATTTATAATACAAGCAAAACTTATTTGAAAAAATATACAAATTTACTTTATATAAATAAAAATAATCTGAAATTTTATATTCCATGGTTTTTTATTTTTTACCAAAATAAGAAAAACATTACACTCACGTATTACTAAAGCCTCATAATTATTACATTCCACGGATAATAAAGATTAGGAATTGGAGATAAATATGATTAGAATAGCTCAGCGTCTAAAAACCTTATTTAGAAAGTTTTTACTCCCTTAGAATGATCACGTCTCAAAGATTCCAGACCAAGATTATATTTCATAGGAAATGGTAAATATTATTATGATGTATACAATTTAAATCATAAAGAATATATATTATTTATGGTTTATTACAAACTAATTACAAGTAAAATTTTTTTTAAAATCGAATGTCTATATTATTTCTTTAAATAGAAGTATGATACAATTAAATATAAATATTTTGTATATAAAAATAACAAAGTTTTAAAAAACCTTTAGAATTTAATTTCGATCATCTCTGAGCAATCCATGTCTTTTATAATATGCAATGAGGTTTGCTTCATTATCTAATGGATACTCACTTGGTAATGGTGGTGGTAAAGGGCTGCTATCAGTATCAAAAATACTGTCTGTATCATCGAAATTTATATCAGCTACATCAAAATCACTCTCTTCAACGAGGCCACTACTATCATCATCTATATTAAAATCTTCGTCTTCATCACTAGATTTGGCTTCCTTGGGCTCATTCCTTCTTCTCCTTCTGTTCCTCCACCACCTCACAAACTTATAAACACAATGAATAATAAAAGATATAACAAGAGTAACAAAACCCCCAATGCATATAACATAAGTTACAAACGCGTGGCGTTCTTCTTTCTTCTTTTCTTTCTTTGATTCTTCACAATCTTTCGTATTCAAGTTGTTTAGATTTGTTTGTGTTTCGTTGATTTCAACATTATTTTGACAATTCTGACATTTATTTATTAAATCAAGATTTGCATTTTTAACTTCATCTATTTGTGTATTATACGATGTTATAATTGTTTTTAATATATTTTCTGGTATACTTTGATTTTTTAAATTATTTTTATTTTGTATCGTATTGTTAATATTTTCATCTTGTTGTTTATTCATTTCTGTACAGAAAAATAATATTTTTTCATTTACGTTATATTGATTAATACCCTCTCCAATATATCCTTCACTTATTTCATGATTACTTGTCTTACAATAAATTTTAGTATATAGATCTGAATAAACAAGGTTAAATTTACAATAATCAATATTATATATTTGGGTATTTTTATTAATTGTTAAATTAAATAAAGGATATTTTACATTCCCCGATTCTAAAACATTGACATCGTTTATTTTTTGATTTTCTGAATATTCCGAATTAGAATATGCGATATTATCAAAACAGTTTGATGGGATAGTTATGTATGTATTACAATAATCTGATGTAAGGAAACGCAATGACTCGTCAAATTGTGAGTGTACCACGGCAGAAATTTTTAGTGGTTTCGAAATGTAAGTACTATACCATAATGTTGTACGGAAACATTGTTCCCCAATGATTGCTGTTATTTTAAAAACAATTGAGATGATTCTAAAATAATAATTACTATCGGGTGATTTTAAATCCTCGCTCATTATTCTATAAAATTCTGATTCTTTTATATTAATAGGTGAATAATTCTCATCTGCAAATTCAATCTCAATACCATCATATTCTATTTCTGTGATTTTCATATCTTTTATTTGAATTATCAAATTCGGCAAATAATATACAATTTGACCATTAATTTCATATTTTTCTTCCTGAATATTTTCTAATGTTAATACATGTTTTGTTTTTCTCTTAAAGGAATTATTGTTTGTTGCTTTAATATTATGTAGAAAACCATCATAATTTAAAGTTATAAATATTATAAATAAATTTAAAAAATTCACCATGCCTGGCTTCGCACATTATTATTTAAAATAAAAAAATCAATCTTCTTGACATTTTTTAATAGAAGATTCATTATATAAAATTATATATTTAAAATTTAGAATATATACTGCTGTTCATTTGGTTTTATATAATATTGTATTTAATTTTGTAAATTTGTTAAAAAAATAAATATTCGAAAATTTTATTTTGAAAAAAAAAATTATTTAATTTTTTTATTGTTTTAACATATAATTGATCCCTGGTTTGATTACACAGATGCTCAAAAATATTAGATAAGACCATTTAAAAATAATCGTTCAAAACACCTCACTTAGTTGAATATTCGTGGATGGTAAACAAATCCAAACTTTAATGCTTTCGAATCCAGAAGAATTTTCAAAAAGGAATAAAATGTCGAAGAGAAGAAGAAAAAGGGTGTTAAATAGGTAAGCGTTCGGTACATGGTATTAAATGTGTTTTGTACAATAGCCCGTTACTATATTAAAGCAGATTTAATTGGTGTATATACAATCTCTGTATTGATTTATAATTCTGCCAATATTATTTCAGGAAAGAGATTGTGAGTCGTTAAAAAATTGGGAATGAATGGTGACGTGTACCATACGTAAAATCCTAACGTTCTAGAGCATAAGATAAATGCGATTAATACATATATATAGCAAAATTGTTTAATATAAGCTTAAATATTTTTCGGAACCAAAGGTTATATATAATGGCCGCAGGACCTTCGATAAATAAAAGTTTTATTAATAAAAAAATAGAAATATGATATAATTAAATATAAATATTTTGTATATAAAAATAACAAAGTTTTAAAAAACCTTTAGAATTTAATTTCGATCATCTCTGAGCAATCCATGTCTTTTATAATATGCAATGAGGTTTGCTTCATTATCTAATGGATACTCACTTGGTAATGGTGGTGGTAAAGAGCTGCTATCACTATCAAAAATACTGTCTGTATCATCGAAATTTATATCAGCTACATCGAAATCACTCTCTTCAACGAGGTCACTACTATCATCATCTATATTAAAATCTTCGTCTTCATCACTAGATTTGGTTTCCTCGGGTTCATTCCTTCTTCTCCTTCTGTTCCTCCACCACCTCATAAACTTATAAACACAATGAATAATAAAAGATATAACAAGAGTAACAAAACCCCCAATGCATATAACATAAGTTACAAACGCGTGGCGTTCTTCTTTCTTCTTTTCTTTCTTTGATTCTTCACAATCTTTCGTATTCAAGTTGTTTAGATTTGTTTGTGTTTCGTTGATTTCAACATTATTTTGACAATGCTCGCATTTATTATTTATCAAATCAAGATTTGACTTTTTAACTTTGTCTATTTGTGTATTATACGATGTTATAGTTGTTTTTAATATATTCTCCGGTACACTTTGATTTTTTAAATTATTTTCATTTTGTATTGTATTGTTATTATTATCATTTTGTGGTTTATTTGTTTTTGTACAAAAAACCAATACGTTTTCATTCATGTTGCACTGGTTTGTATTTTTTCCAATATATCCTTCAATCAACCCATGATCACTTGTCTTATAATAAATTTTAGTATATAATTCCGAATCAACATGATCAAATCTAAAATGATTGATATTATATATTTTTGAATTCTTATTAATTGTTAAATCATCCAAAATATGTAGTTTTTGCTTAGGTTTTAAAACATTTACATCATATATATTTTGATTTTCTGAACATTCTGAATTAGAATATGCGATACTATCAAAATAATTCAATGGGAGAGCTATGAATTTATAACACGAATTCGACTCAAGGAGATGAAATGATTTGAGAAGTTGATCACGTAATGAGGTGGAAATCTTTAATGGTTTCGAATGGTAAGTATTACACCACAATGTTGTACGAAAACATTGCTTTCCAATAAATGCCGTTATTTTAAAAACTGCTGAAAGAATTTCAAAATAATAATCGCGAACATTTGGTTTTAAATCTCCATTTATTATTCTATGAAACTCGGATTCGTTTATATTAATAGGTAAACGGTCTTTGTCCATAAATTGAATACTAATACCATCATATTCTATTTCAGTGATTTTTACATGTTTTGTTTGAATTCCAGAAGATAGCGAATAATATCGAATTTTACCATGAATTTCATATTTTTCATCCTGAATATTTTCTAATGTTAATACCTTTTTTGATCCTTTCTTGAGAGTATTACTGTTTGTTGCCTTAATATTGTTTAGGAAAATATTATAATTTAAAGTTATAAATATTATAAATAAATTTAAAAAATTACTCATGCCTTCCTTCGAATATTATTATTTAAAATAAAAAAATCAATATTCTTGGCGTTTTTTAATAGAAGATTTATTACGTAAAATTATATGTTTAAAATTAAAATTATATAATGCTTTTCGTTTAATTTTTAATAATATTGTATCGAATTTAATAAATTTGTTAAAAAAATAAATATTGAAAATTTTTTTATGTGATTTTATTTATTTTATAAAAAAACATTAATAAATATTATACATGATTAGTTATTAATATAGTTTTTTATTGTTTTAACATACTGAGATCCCCGATTTAGTTATATAGGCGTTCAAAAAAATTAGATAGGATTGTTTTAAAATAAATCTTCCAAAATTTATTTGCTTGAATACTTGTGGGATGCCAACCGAAGGCAAGTCTAATACTTTCGAATTACCGCCCGGAAGAATTTTCAAAAAAGACTAGAAGATAGAAGAGAGAAAAAAAAGATTGCCGAGTGAGTGAAAGTCCAATGACATGGTATTAATTCTGCTTTTTACAATAGCATTACCAGGTTAAAGTAGTATGGGTTGATGTAGATATTATATCTGTACTGATCTATAATTCGGCTAATATTATCTCAAGAAAAAGATTGAGAATCTTTAACAAAAGGGAATGTGCGATAACATGTACCATACGCAAAATCTTAGCATTTTGTAATATAAAGGAAAGTGGGATTAATATATATATGTAACTGAACCAGTTAGTACAAATTTAAATATGCTTAGGAACCAAAGTTTATATACCACAACCAATCAGGAAATTTCAATAAATAAAAGTGTCATTGAAAATAACTTTGTTTTTGTTTTTATAGTAAGATATATTTTTAATAAAAAAAATTAAGTATAAAAACAATGAAATTTTTTTTGAGAATCCTATGCATTATTATATCTAATTTTAAATTTTTATATCTTTAAAAGAAGTTATCTGGACAAGAACCATCTTTATTTATTTTTTTATATCCGTTCAAAGTTTATGATTAACCAATTATAAATTCTAATGTTATAATTTTTTTTAAATATGTTTATCAATCATTTATTTTAATTCTTCTTTTACATCATTATATCTAACATCGATTTTCAATAATTATTATTTTGGGTAAAAAACAAAATTGATTTATATTAAAAACAGAGTGATGTTTAATCCAAGACAATCAACGGAGTAATTTTTATTTTAGAAGGAATTGGCATATAGTTTTTAATTTACCTATCAGACACATTTATTTATAATATAAGTAAAACCTATTTGGAAAATATACAAATTTATTTGAAACAAATAAAAATATTTTGGAATTTTATATTTCATGAGAAATGTTAAATATTATTATGATAGATATAATTTAAACCATAAAGAATATATAAGTCCCGCCTGGCCCAGTGGTCGTGGGGTGGTAACCAAACCCCAAGCCTGGCGGGTTCGAATCCCTCATCCAGAAAAAATTTTCAAAACAAAAAAAAAATAATAATAATAAACGCAGAAGAGAAGAAAAAGGTTGTTGAGTGGGTGAGGTTTCGATAGCGCAGCATAGCTGTGCCTTGTATGACGGCCCCGCTACTAGATTAAAGTAGTGTTTAGCTGATGTAGTTGCAATCCCTGTATTGATTTGTGACTCGGCCAATACTATGCAACGAAAGAGGCGGGGAATTCCTTAAGAGCTGGAAGTGGGGGCGGCGACGCGCACCATACGCAAAATCCTAACACTCTGGAGCATAAGGTAAGATGAGATTAATGCATATATGTAGTGAAACCAGTTAGTACAAGCTTAATTTCGCTCGAGGAACCGAAGGTCACAGACCATGGTAGGCCGCAACCGGCCAGGAAGCTTTGATAAATAAAAGTTTCATTCGTAAAAAAATAAAGAATATATATTATTTATGGAATATTACAAACAAGAACTATTTTTAAAATCGAATGTATATATTATTTCTTTAAATAGAACATGGTATAATTAAATATAAATATTTTGTATATAAAAATAACAAAGTTTTAAAAAACCTTTAAAATTTAATTTCGATCATCCCTGAGCATTCCGTGTCTTCTAAAATATGCAGTGAGGTTTGCTTCATTATCTAATGGATATTCACTTGGTAATGGTGGTGGTAAAGAGCTGCTATCACTATCAAAAATGCTGTCTGTATCATCAAAATTTATATCAGCTACATCGAAATCACTCTCTTCAACGAGGTCACTACTATCATCATCTATATTAAAATCTTCGTCTTCATCACTAGATTTGGTTTCCTCGGGTTCATTCCTTCTTCTCCTTCTGT
>LDOQ01000228.1:0-37220 GCA_001887945.1 Spraguea lophii | reverse complement strand
CTTTTAAATAGTGCTACCTTGGGGTAATCATAATTAAATGCCCTAGGTATAATACAAACACACGTATATGTACCAAATCTGATGATAAATATACTTTATATTTTGTACCGTTATATTTACTCAACAATAGTGGTATGGAGCTAAATCTATCAATTGCATGCCCGTCTAAAAAATATATAATATTACACATACAATATTTGTTCAGCTCTTTAAGAATATTATAACTTATTCTAACATTTATTCCTTTTCTGGATAGAAAGCATAATAGAAAATATCAATCATCAAAACTTATATCTTTACAAAACTTTAAAATCAAATTGATCTTGTATATTTATTTTTCCTATGTTTATCTTTTCTATTTTGTCTGTCTATTCAATAGATAAAATATTATAGAAATAGATTCTAGAATACTTCTCTAAATTCAACAGAAGCATTAATATATCGCCGTGTTTAATTTCTTCATAATATCACATCTTCCTTCAACCATAGGAAAATTATATCGATCTCCTCTTTTCCATCTGATATTACTATAAATACTTATATTTTTATCACGGTTTCTATCTTACGAATAAAAAAAACTCTTGATAGTGTTTCAAATGGATAAATATTTTCTTATCGAAATATAATAACCTATCCTCTGTTATATTTTTAATTGAAATCTTACTATATTTAGTAGTATCTTTACCCTGTTTATTGTTAATATCTTTCATATTAACATTATTATCTTTAGTAGTTCATGTAATATTTATATCACTATCACCTATTATTATTATATCATTACCTATAATATCTATATTGTTACTAAATTAGGTTAGGTTATTTACTTCCTTATAATAACTAAACTTTCATTACCATCTTCTATACTCTGAAGATAATCTATTAGATCAGGGAAATACAACAATTCAATATTCAAATATTAGCGTATATCACTTATTTATTTTGTTATTTCTGGATATCATGATTATTTCTTATATTTTATCGTTGTTAAACTATCTGTGTTATCGATATTTATAATGTATTCTTGTCTTCTTTTCCTAGTTGTTTTTTATTTCTTCTGTTGGTTTTTCTATTTTTCCTTTTTTTATCTATATACATACAACCAAAATATTATTTATCATACATTGGCTTATTTTAGACATTTGTTAGAGAGAAGACGTATATTGTTAATCGTATTTATTATCTTAATATGTGATATCTTTAATATTGCTTGTTTCTATATATAATACTCTTATTCTTTGTTATTTTATGGCATATTTGGATATTCTGTTCTCGAATCATCTCTACATTTATAATCATATGGTATAAACTCAACACCACCTTCAATATCAACGCTTCTATCACAATAATACATAACTGCACTTAACCCGACATCCTTCTTATTCAGAGAGCCATCTACATTACAGATGGAAGTGTGACGACGGACACACTCGAGTCAGTTACAAAACCCTATCGAGTAACTATAGCTTTACAAGTCTTTCCCGTCACTGGCACTGTGTTGTCCCAGACGTACGAGCACGGTAGTCCTGCTAAAAAACAGGGGTTTATAAGTCGAGTGCTGGGAAGGTTCAGCACCAGCTCGAGGAAAGACTGTAATAAAAAAATAACTCCTCTCTAGAAGAACACGTAGGGTATAAAAAATAATTTGTTTATATAGTTGTTTGGAGGGAAAAAATAGAGGTAAATGACAAGTTTGATGTTTTTTAAAAAGTTGTATAATATTACGTGTTATGGTTTTTTATTTAATTTGATACCTATATTGCTTATATTTTTATTTTTATGTATTTTAAAAAAACACCATTCCTTTTATTTTCTAGAAAAAATAATAATTTGACATTTTCTATAAAAAAATATAAAATTTATATATTTTGTTTATTATATCTTTATATTCGTTTTTTTATTTAATTTTCTATATTTTTTATTTATTTATAAAAAAAACGTCTAAAAAATCAAAGTCTTTTTTTAGTAAATAAATATTGATTAGAAGTATTTAGTTAATGAAAATTAAAACTTGTATAATATAGTTATTAAACCTTTAAATATAATGTATTGTTTGTTAATATGTTTTTATATATAAGTAGAAGAAGCATTTATTTAATTTATTTTTTTTATTTAACAAATTAACATGTGTTAAGTATGTTATATATTATATAAAGAATAAATTAATATGTATATTTGAAAATGCATTTAAAAAATAAATATATAAACTTGTACAATTAAATATATTATTATAATAAGTTAAATGTCTATGTCTATGTTTATACTTTATTTATTTTATTTTATAAATAATATTTAATATATTTATATGAAATATATTTTATAATGTAATGTATGGTATAAAAAATATTATATTCAAAATATAACTTTAGTGTAATAAGTATTATGAACTAATATTTTATTTTAATTGGATAATAATGTAACAATTTTAAACAAGGGTATTTAAATTGTATGTATATAAAAAATAGAATAGAGTATAATTTATATTTATTATACAATAATGATCTGTTATAGAATAAATATTATTTAAATACCCTTGTTTATAATTATATAATGAATTATACTAATATTATCGGTATTTCACTTTATCATACATTATGTAATATTAAATTTTATATTATATAGTATACTAATAAGAATAAAAAAATATTTAAAAATTACAGTAAAACTAATGCACCAATTGGCTTTAAAACAGGAATGTAAAGATATTGATTTCTAATTTTTTTAACTTTTAATAATAATTATCTATATACTATTAGTTTTATATATAAACAAAATATAATTTTATATAAAATAAAAAATAACCCATGGATGAATATTACACTGAATACAAAAAATATGCCCGTATATGGATTACCGCGATTGAAAATTTCGAATATGTAGATGAAAATGGGTTCCGTGGTTCGTTTTCTGATATTCTTAGAGTTTTATTATATATCTACGAGATTGGAAAACATGATATGGTTAACTTTAAGGAAGACGAAGATATCAAAAAATTGCCAGATATAATCGAAAAACAATAAAAGTACTTTGAAGAATATATGATGCGTTGTGGTGAAAATGCATATTAGTGTTAAGCATGAGATCAGCTTATTGTTTTTTAAAAGAAAATTTTGCTGATAGAGGAGAAGATTTTGTTAGAAAAATAGAAAAATTGGATAGTTATTTGATAGAGACGGGAAAAGGATGGGATGATATGCTTGATGCACACTATTCGAATGAAGAAGCTTATTATACGGAATACTATGAATACGATCCTTTTTATGATGATGCCAAATGTCTTGTAGAAGAGAGGGGAGTGCCTGAAACACATACATGGTGGCCACCCTTCTGTAGACAAGAATATGAAAAACAAGAGAAATAGGTAGAGTGGTGATAAAATATAAATTTTGATACTAAAATTTAAAATAACATTTTTGTTCCATCTATTAATATTTATACTTTATAATTTTCGTGTTTTTATCTTAAATTCATTGTTATTTTGGTGTTAAAAAATTATTTAGATATTTACAACAACATGATGCTGACTCATTAATATTATTCCAGTACGTATACAACTGTTATGGAACATACTAAAAAGACCATTTCAATACTAAAATCCAATATCATTGATAATCTTTTTATTGGTAAGAAAGTATGAATCTTGAATCACGTATATATTATGTAGGTTAGTATTTTTGTTCGATCCTAATTTATCATTGGTTCATACACTCTCGTTTGAATTATATAAGTTATAGTAAATAGACGTTTATACATTTCAAAGCTCCTTTTTTCAACAAACTAATTTCAATTTACACACGATAAATGTTGGATTTAAGAATAACCCAATATATTAAAAAATTATATATGATTGTCTTTAGAAATATAATAAGAAATAAACAAAATTCTTAAAGTAATATTTATTACTTTCTAAACATTAAAGTGTTAATCTTTTTTTATCATTTCAAGGTAAATTCTGAAAACAAGTTTATATGGTATGTAGATCATATACCATAATTAAACCTTTCAACGGAATCAAAGTTAATTTATTCCAGGTTCTTCATAAATAAATTCTATTAATTCAATAGTAAATACGTATCTTCATTATTTATTTGGGTATAATCTTCTTCCTCGTCACCTGTAATATATTCAAAATTTTCATCTAGTTTTGTAATCCTATGGTATATTATGGTAAAATATTTTCTTAACTAATTTTATACCAGTTTCTTTAATTCTATATCATAGCATCTAAAGAATCTTAAATACAGTTAATATTTTACTAAAATTACTTTCAAAAAAAGAAACTGTAACCCTAATGCTTTACTTGTATAAAAGTGTGTCCAATATTATAATATGTATTTTGTATATAAATGATAATTACAAAATATTGGAATTTATAAATTCTATATTGTAATAAAAATATTTTTTGTTTCTTATATATAGTAGAAATAGAACATGAAGATATTAACTTTTTAAAAATGTTATTTTTATATGCTGAATTGATTATGAGTAGGTTATTTATCTTTATCTATTATATTTTAATTGTATAATTATTTTTTATCAGAATTATAATAATAGTCGGTATTGTAATAGTAAATGAAAAATATTATAAAAATGTTGTTCAAATAATGTTACGTATAGCGTTAAATAATAAAATAAACATGCTATTTTAAAAAATTTATAATATTTTATCTAACTTCTAAATGTTTATTTTTACCTTATTTTGTAATATATTTATATATATTACCTATAATTATAAATGTTAGGGTTAGTTTATGTAAACTACACAGGAAATGATGTAGTATCTAACACAACCTAAACAATTTCATTAAAAACTTTCTCGTGGTAAATAATGTTATCTTGTTATATAAAGATAGTAAAGAGTTTAATCTTGAGTAAAAGTAAAAAATAAATTTATAACTAAAACATATTTATATCATAAAGTTTTATAATAATGTTATATTACTATTTAATAAACATAATGATTTAACCTAACCGTAACTTATATATCGATGTAATTTATAAATTCTATAATTCAATAAATATATCATACGTTGTTTGTCTATTATAAGTGATTATATATTATATTACAGTATCAGTATATATTTTTATTATAAGTAAAATAATAATTAGGGTTGTAGTAAGAATATGAAAAGTAGATAAAAATATGACAAAGATAATTTAATAATTAGCTTTAATATGATATTATAAACATGTTATTTTCTAACTTTTATAAATTTATTTTTTATTATTATAAGTAGTATAATTTTAAATATAATAATTATTTACACTCATGATAATAATTTTAAATGGATATAAATATTTTAACCTGTTAAAAAACTATGTATAATACTTTATACTTCATCAATACGAGATAATAATATATATATTATTGTAATTTAAAATATATGTAACTAATATTTTCAGATAATTGTGAAATGTTTAAACTGTAATTCTTTCGTATATAAATTTCGACAAAGTCTTTTAAAAATTAAATTTAATTGTATTAATTTTCAATTGTTAAATCTTCAACCTATTTTTTAATATTGAATATTTCTATTGTTACACTGAATATGATCTTTCTCTTATTCGACCATCTATTTTTATATGTTGTATTTATTTTTCTATTACCTATAATAGTTGTATAAACATTTATTAAATATAAAAAAATAATTAAAATAAAAAGTTATTTATATATGATAAAACTTTATAAAGAATATTTATTATTATTTAAACTCTTTATAAATAGTATTTTATATTAATGTTCAATTAAACTCTTAGAATTAATAAATAATAATATAATATCCTCTACACTCCACGACTACTGGGCCAGGTGAATTTTTATATATAGTAGAGAATAATAGAAAATTTATTTTTTAAAAATACTATATTTATATTTGCTGGTACTATAATAATATTATTTATCTTTATTTACTTTGTATTTTATTATTAAATTACTTTTTATTAAAATCATAATAATTGGTATGGAACAAGGGATAAAAAATTTCTTCGCATAATAGTAAATATAACTTTAAATAATAAACCAGCCATATTAATTTTTAAAATTTATAATATTTATTAATTTCTATACACTTATATTTATTTTAATTTATAATATATATTATAACATATATAATATAACTATTTCTTTTAAAATACTAATTATTATAATAATATCGTTGTTTATCATTAATAGTATATAACAAAAATTTTAAAAGGATTTAAGGAGAATATATTATGAAAAAGTTATTTATGGCTTAATAATGTACATTTATCAATTAATGGTTTAAAAATTTTATTTTTAATATTTTATCCTAATCTTACCTGTAATAATTAAAAAATTTTTTCTTTCTATTAGTGCAAGCATATTCCTAAACGCTGGAATATTGAAAATCATAATATCGCACATATTTTTTCAAAAAATCCTTGTTTCATCTTATCGTTATTGATTACTTCATTATTATTCTTTTCTTCTATGCAAAGATAACCCATTGACTTTAAAAGTATATGAGCACCATCATCATTTATTTGAAAATAATCTTCATCATCGATGTATTCAAATACATTACTTATTTTAAACTTTTCTCCAAATTTATTAGTTAAATATTCTCTTAGTTGATTAAATAAGTTTAAACCAGATTTTCTTTCTTTTAGATGTTTGTTGATTTCTTTTATTATTGTCTTGCAAGTAAATTTACTAAAAAACTGTTCAACTATATATTTTTTATCGTGAAGTTCTGGTATCATAGACATATTACCATATAAATTAGTTACCTTCACAAATCCAAGTTCTTCTGATAATATATTTCTCCAATTTAAAAACACTTCGATTTCTTCCTTTTCACCTTTACCAGTGGTAATACCTTTAAGGATTTTAAATTTAAGATTTGCAAGTATTTCCATTATCTTTTGTTCAGCAGAACTGAAATCATCCCCTTGCTTCAAAAATAGGTAAGTTGCTATAAAAGCTTCTTCTTGGCCATCTAAACAATAAACTTCATCTGTAGTCGCGTTATAATTGAAATTTAACTGGTCTAAAAGTCTAACGAATACCTCTTTTACCACTCCTTGTTTTTCTGGAAGCATTTCTGCCATTATTATAACAATAGATTCAAAATGATCGATGATTGAATTTCTTTTTTGATAATCATTATATGAATTTTGAATTAATTCTGGTTTATTTTCATAGTAATAATATACCTCTATTCTTCTTGTTAAAAAGGCAAATTTTTCTTCTCTCTTATATGTTATATAATTAAAAATATTTTGTAATATTTCTTCTACTTCTTTTTTTGTTTTTGTATGTCTTGGTGGTTTATCTGTTTTACATAATTTTAATTTTTCTAAATTTAACCTTTCACCTATAGGAATATTAAGTTTTTCATAAAAGTTTTTAACATCTAAATTAAAGTTAGTATCTTCTGGAATTCCGAATGTTCTTATTCTATCATATCTGATATTTCTTAAAATGTCATGATTTACTTGGTCAAGCGAAATTAATTCGAGATTCTGTAAATCTCCGTATATCCTTGAACGTAAAGGATTCCCACGTAAATCGATTTGCAAATTTCTGTTTCTCGTATTATTGATATTAGAAGGAAGTAATTCTATATAATTAAATAACAAATCCAATTTTTCAAGCGTATATATGTTAAATATAGTTTTGTCGATATTAGTTATTTGGTTAAAATGTAAACTCAGTCGTTTTAATGAAGTCATGTTTATAAAAACATTTTCCAGGATAATTATTCGGTTAAACTCTGCTTTAAAAGTTTCTAAATTAATAAGCTTCGAAATCCCATGAGGTATACTTGTTAAGAAACATTTAGATAAATCTAAATATTTGATTTTTGAATTGATGGGTACATACTCGAATATATTAATTTCTCGATCGATTGGTTCTTCGCATTCAACAATTAATTCACTTAAACAATTAAAGCAAAAAATGTTTGATAATACATTTATGTTTTTAAGAGTTAAAATAAAACTTATTAAATCATCCCCTTCATAGATATATCTTTCAATTTCTGTAAAAATATTGCCTGTAAATATACATTCTTTAAATTTTCTTACCGATTTTAAAGTATTTCCATCAAGTTTTGAAAATTTATTATTAGATAAATCAAATGTTTCCAAACTTTGTAACGCATTAGCAGTGATCGATAATTCAGTTATTCTGTTATGCTCAAGATATAACCCTAACAAATTATCAAACATATCGTTCGTAATAATTACTTTCTTAATATAATTGAAAGAAATATCTAATATCTTTAAATTAGAAAAAAAATGTAACTCATGAGGAACTTCTTCAAATAAATTATTGGAAATATATAGTTGTTCTAAATTTATAAAATTATTGAAAATCCGGGGGAACGTACTCAAATCATTACCACTGATAATTAATGTTTTTAAAAATTTATAAGATACAAAATTTGTATAATCATTACTCCCATTCTCTGTTGAAATTTCGTTATCTGAATAAACTGAGTAGGAAATAAAATCGTTGTTTTTAAACAATAAGTAATTGAGTGATAAATTTAATTCTTTCAGTCTTTCTAATTTAAATAAATTTGGACTGATACTTATCAAATCAGAGCAATACCCAATACTTAATATTTCAAGACTGTTGATTTTAATTATGTCAGAAGGTATTATATCAAATTTATTGAGGTTTAAATGAAGAACTCTCAATTTTGGTAATGAAATCAAAACTTGAGGAAATTCTTTAAATTTATTATCACTTAAATACAACTCTTCTAACTCTTTAAAATTTTTAAATTGATTAGGTAATTTAGATAATTTTAATCTAATAAGTGTTAAACATTTAATATCACTGATTTCACAAAATATTGCAGGGAGTATATTATTACTTGTTCCGGAATCATAATTATTTAATTTTATAATTTTAATTTCTTTACTATTGTCATATTCTTTATTTACTTCAAAGGAACATAAAAAATCCGAGTTGTTTGTTATTTCATTATATAAGCCAACTTCATGTGGTTTGGGTATTAACTCCTTAATACAATCATAATTACTATGTGTTATTTTATATCTATTACAGTTTATCAATATCGGTAGAAATACTAATAGAAAATTCATAAAGTAAGGGTATCCTTTTCTTATATACCAATTAGATCATTTTTTAAATTTTAAATTTAATTTTTTTATGTGAAAATTATATTTGTTTAATTTTGTTAATTATTGTATATTACGCGTATGGAAATCAAATAATGGTTTAGGAAATAAATTCATAAGTATAATATAAGAAACTAAAGATATATACGAAAAGAAATTAAAAATTAATATTATAGAAAAAAATTTGAAATTATCAAAAATAATATTCGAAATATCTGAAGAATATCTTTTTAAATATTAAAAATTAATAGATTTTAGATATCTTTTCCAGTGGTTAATAGTATATATGTGATTTGGTATAGATAATAAAATGTACTTTCTCATTAAGCTGTTAGGAGGTAAAACTTTAAAATGAACAGAAAAGACATTTTTAATTTATGGAAATATGTTATTTTCCAACATCTTAGAATCAAAATTTAGAAAAATATGAATTTTTATTAAATAAATTTTAAAATTATAACGCGTTAATATTTTTTTAATTACTATTTATTATTTTAAACATGTACGGGGAAAAAGAATATATCATCAATTACTTAAGTAAAATATACAGAGGATCTTATAATTTATATTATAATACAGTTTGCTATTTATTATTGTATTTCTAATTAATCTGTAAAACAAATAAGACATATGACAGATCTTGTTAGAAAAAATATAAGTAAATTATGAAAATGTTTATACAATAACAAAAAGGGAAGAGAAAAAACCATAGGTGAAATAAATAAATTTTAAATTTGTAAAGAAAATTAAATAATATATTTAACTATACTAAGAAGTATATTTGTTTATAATCTCACGAATATTTGTATTTAACCATAAGTTGGATTTTGGTAATTTGAAATTTTAAATGCATACAAATAATGTCAGGAGTATTAAACATATAAAATAATAGAGATATAATAATTTATTTAAGAATATTTATAATATACTTTTTAAATTAACTATAAGATATTTATATTGTTTTATACAATTTTAACATGATTTCATATGATACCTATTTCTCATTATATATCTTATCAAATTTATTTGTAAAAGGAAAAGAATATTTTTTTTCGGAAATAAAGGTATTATATCAATTAAGATTATCATTCGAGAATTGTTAAGACTTCTTTACTGTTTTTTGTATATTTATATAAACATGTTATAAATACTGTTTATCAGAATTAATTCCATTGATTATTGTTTTTAAGGTTAGACTATTTAAAAGAATGGATTTAAATAAACATAAATTTCTAAAAAAAGTTGTTTTAAAAAATAGTAATAAATATAAAAAATATATAATAAACTTATATTAATTCACCTCAATTATCATTTACAAAATATATAATTTTAAAATTATATTTTTTTACGGTATGGACATAATATAAATGATGTATTAACCATGGATCACTACATCTTTTATGAAAAAAATAATCACACAATAAAATTCTTATCAGATCTTAGAATCAAAATATCTTAAACAAATTGAACAATTAAGGAATTTTGAATAAGTCATTGTTTGATATCCAACAAACGTAATTTTTTTTTATAATTTTCTTCGGCGTCTATATTAGTATTTTGTAATTATAATATACCATGATAAACTTAAATATCCTTCAAATGTGTCAGGAACCCCGATTTCTATTTTTCTCGTATTTAAATGTTTTTTACGTATATTAATGATAATCTATCAACAATTTCTTTATTCGCTAATTCAACCATTCATTCTATGTAATCCAAATGATAATATCAACTTATACATTATATATTTAAGAATTTCGATATTTTTTTATATTTTTCCTATTGGCTACCATAACTTTGAAATGATTTCCTTATTCTCAATATATTCTTTTATTGTATTATGAAACAACATATACTATTTTTCTCGGATAATACAACAACACTCTTTATTTTATATAAATCAAATATATTTATAAATTCCTTTATTCTGAAATTAGATAATAATAAGGAAAATATTATGTTATCTTTTTTATCTCTTTTTAAAATCTATATACTATCTCGTTTAAAAAAAATAATTTTTTTTTCTATTTTTTATAAA
Source organism: Spraguea lophii (assembly GCA_001887945.1). Classification (NCBI taxonomy): domain Eukaryota; kingdom Fungi; phylum Microsporidia; family Spragueidae; genus Spraguea; species Spraguea lophii. Next base: position 26,071 of record LDOQ01000228.1, on the reverse strand, counting down.
GAAAAATATAAATATCACCAATTATAATGAAATAAAAACGAATATAAATATAATAGAACATTATATAAGTAAATTTTATTTTTATCATAATATAAATAAGTTGATTTCTCTTTGTAACTTATATATATTTTTTTGTAATATTTAATGAGGATATAAAAGTAAATATTGTTGATAATAAAATTATAATAAAAAAATATCTATGCATATGTATTTTTTCTTTCGCATTATAATTTAGAAATAGAAGAAACTGGTGACAAAAAAATGATTGATACCTTAAAAATTGGTATGTTATCAAAAGCTCAAAAATAGTACTTTAAGCAAATTCTTTATTACATATAATTATCATACATAATTTTTCAAATTTATTAGAATTTTTGAAAAAAAATAAAAGTTATCAACAGTTAATTGGTAATGTGAAAGGAAAAGTTTTTGAAAATCATATGGAAAATATAAGTAAAATATATATAAGGCTTTTTGAAGCTTTAACGATGTATATTGAGAATGAGGATTGTAAAACGTTTATTCCGAAAGAATACACAGTATCTGAAAAATATATTACATTTGGTTTAAACACAATTTAAACGAAAAAAGGTATGCATTATAAATAATATGTTTTTACCTTATATAAACATATATCTATAATATATTTATTTTTTGAAAAATAAGATGTTTTTTATAATTATTTACAAAATTGCTTTAGCCGTATTTAAAGAAAAATAATGGGAAGAAACTTTTCCTGGTTGGTGTAAACATTCCCATTGTAACAATAATATTATAATTAGGATTAAAAATATAATTGATGATACATAGATTTGTTTAATAATTACCAGTGTCATATTTCGAATTTGGTTTTACATTTCCCGGATTAAGGTTAAGTTATAAACAAAATCACAAAAAAATATACCATTTTAAATGCTGATTTATAACAGCAAATACCCAACAACAAAATACAAACATAAAGAATAGTTCGAAAAATACTCAAAATAGACAGGATGGAAAAAATAAAAATTAAGAAATTAATCCTAACACGAATAAATTATTAATAATGTTGTCGATTTTAGTTCATTGCAAATATAAATTATTATTACTTTTCCATCTGTGTCATCTTTATTTACACCATTATTATGTTTTATATTAAAAAATATACAAGATTATAATAAATTTCTTTTATCTACAGAACATTCTTTTTATGTAACTGTTTTATGTTCTTGAGATTTCTAAATTATTTATATTCTATAAATTATCATTGGAAATATATATAATAATAAGCATCTAATGTTCGATTTTATAGATTTTGTAAAAAGTTATATTTTTATGTAATGTTAACAATGTTTTGTTTTATAAAATATGTTGTATATTGATATTTTATATCCCAATAATTCTTTTATAAATTAATTTATATATATAACCCTATAAAGATGACTGGGTATTATGAGAATAAAAAATATTAAATAAATAAAAATAATTGTGATAAAATATTAAGAAATAAGAAATCGAATTAATCATCTATTATATATTTTTTAAGTATAATATATTAAGATATACATAAGAATAAATTAGATGAGAGCTTTTATAAAAATCTCATAAGAACATACGATTGAATAGAATTAATAAGAAATATAAAATATAATTATACAATCTTGAAAATTTTTAATTGTTAAACACATTATCTTTTATTTAAATTATAATATTTAAATAAGAAATTATTAACATATGCTTTCTGTAATAACAATAAAAAAATGAACTGTTTCAAATTTTAATTATATCAATTTCATTATATTTATTTTTCCTTGCCTTCTTATAAATCAATAAAAAGAATTAAAATAAATATAATGAAATTGATATAATTGTTAATTTAAAACAAAAATATAAATGTATTAATTTTTATTTTTTTAAACTTTCAATAATAATTATTTATATTATCTATTGCTTTCATATATAACTAAAATATAATGTTTATGTAAAAAAATGAATAATTATAATTATAACTAAATATAATATTGTTATAATAAAAAGTAAAAGCATATTTATAATTGATACATTTTATTTAATAAATAATATATAAATAGAAATAAACGAATAAAAAAATAACAAATAAAAAGTTAACCTAACCTAACTTTTACTTTAATAGATATCTACAAATAGTCAAAAGATTGTTTATATTGATATCAATATTATCTTAATATTTCTAATCTTAATACTGTTTTTTGATGTTATTTCTTTTCTTTTTTCGACGCAAATGGTTTTTTGATTTGTTTCTTTTTTTTCTTTTCTATCATACAAGGTTTTTAATTTAGGTATTTTTTTACTTTCGTTCTTCTTTTAAAGTGATATCTTGATTTGTTGTCTCTTCTATTTCTTTTTTATCAGAAGTGATTTCTTGCTTTGTTGCCTCTTTTCTTTTTCCCGTGTAAACGCCTTTTTACGTTATCTTGTATTTTCTTGTCTAATTCAGAAGAAGTTTCTGGTTTTACTGTAATTCTCTCAAATTTTTGCGAGTTGATATTAGGATAATAAATATACCCAGCATTCTTAAAGTTTGATATTTTAATAGAAATGATTTTATTATTCAAAGTAAATAATTTACAATTCTTAAAGAATTCTGATTCATAACACTTAGCCGTACAATCATAATGCGTACCGGAATGAATTCCATTGGAATCAACACGTAAATAAACCCACAAATGAGATGGTTTCACTTCATAAATATCAACATTGTTATATACAGGATGGTTTGATGGTAGAATACGTATAAACGTGTTTATATTATTGTCACCTATGGTTATATTGGCATAAAACAGTAAATAATATATCAATATTTCGTTTCCTGGTATATCATTACCATTCATATTCTTTCCTTCTAATTTCCCTTGATCATTCAATTTTAAATTTGAAAACCCGTAGTCGGCGTCACAATTCCCATTAGCAATTCTAATACCGCTATATTCCAAACTATTAATAGTAAATTCTGTATTTTCACCATCATCTAATTTTGCCTTATAATCAAGATTACTAACAACCCCGTTATCTTCTTTTTCTGTGCCATTTACTTCTTGTATCTTTATTAAAACATCTTCAATATTAGCTTCTCGTCCGTGGTTACTTATCGTACTTGATTGTATAGTCATAAAATATAGTAAACAAAAAACCGGCAATTTTCTTATTTTTATTATACCTAATAATTTAATATTTTTATATAGCTTAATAAAGAAATGAAAATTCTTTTCATTCCCGTAAATAAAATCTATTCTGTTTCTATTTAACATTACTTATTCCTGTTTAAAAAAATATTAAATACTTATTTTTCTTATCAAAATATATAAAAAGGATACATTTTAAAAAATAGGAGTCGAGATACTTTGCGTATACCCCTTTTAGAAGTTATTACTTTTTTTTACTCTTGTGATGAACAAAAAAATTAAACCGGAAAATGTGAAAAACGTATTTAATTCGTTATTTAATAAATTTATAAATATTCAGAAATGTTTTTTTTGTTTTGGTAATATGAAGGTAGTAAAAAATATTATCATATGTTTTAGAAAAAAACAGAAAAACAAATTTTTTTCGATTATTGTCAGGTTAAAGGAGAAATGATGTCACAATCTTGTTGATTCAACGTCAAAAAGGGTAATAATTAAATTCGAAGAAAATTAGATAATTGCCCCTTAAAAACCCCTCATAAAAAAGGAGGAAGATATAATTATAGAAATATATGAGTCAATGTTTGATAAGAGGAAATGTAACAGGGGTATAAAGTTGATGGGAAGTGGATGTTGTAGAGAGAACCAATAGCGGCTATTTTTTAAAAAGTAATTGGGATCTAAATAGGAATAACTCTCAAATATTATAAAACCTTGTTAAACATGAATAAAATCCTTAGTAATAATGTTATTTCCTCTTTGTAAAGATGGTTTTCTTATAACATTGTAAATCTTATTTTTATTATAAATATATAATTCTATATGTTTGTTGTTTTTATTTCGACATTACTGTTATTTAAAAAACTATTTATCTTTGTTATACTTTTACATTTTTTTCTAATATTTTTATTTTTGATATTCTATTGATATCTCTATTTTAAATTTTACATCTATTATTTTTAAAGCAAAATATATTTTTAATAGATAAATATTAAAAAACAACGATGATCTATTTTAATTCATAATGTAATTATTACATCCACGTAGTTTTTATTGTATCTGGATCTTCTGTATAAATTTATATTTAAATTTTAAAGAAATTTTAAGATAAAATGATTTACTTTTAAACGTACCAGCTATATAATTAATAACTTCTTCTCCTGGAATTAATTAATTTAATTTAATTTCTTTCTTTTTTCATGTTAACAATATTTATCTTTGATTCTACTGATATTTTTATTTTAAATTATCTCATATAAATATCAAATATTTCTGCAGTCAAAGAAAATTAAGTTTATTTATTATTACGTTTATATTTATAAATGATAGGTCATCATCATTTATTGTAATATTTTTTTTAAAATTTCATATTTGCTCTATAAATAACATGGATACGGTACAATATCTGACTTGGGACGAAAGAAAATATTACAATAGAAAATATAATTAATAATGAGTTTACCTTTCTGCCGTTGTTATTATAAATATTTTTAAACATAAGGTAATTAATCTTTTTTTATTTTTTTAAAAAATATATTCAATAGTGATCATTTTAATTTTTAAACTTTGTTATTTTTTATTTATATTGTTATTAATTGGATTATTGGAATTAAACTATATAAATTATATATATTATATAAAATAAAATTTAATTACAGAAAAGAATAAGATTATATTTATATTATATAATAAAAATTTAAAAGGATTTAGAGAAAATATATACTATAAAAAGTTGTTTGCGCTTTAATAATGTATGCTCATCGATTAACGGTTTTATAAAATTTTATTTTTAATATTTCATCCTAATCTTATTCGTAACAATTAAAAAATTTTTTTTTCGATTAATGCAAACATATTTTTTAAAGCAATCGTGTTCCATTTTATCATTATTGAATTACTCGTTATTATTCTTTTCTTCAATGTAAATATAGCCCATCGATTTTAAAAGTATATGAGCGCCTTCATCCTGTAGTTGGAAGAAATTGCCATCGTCGGTAATTTCAAATATTTTACTAAATTCTTCGTTTCCTTCATGAATATAAGTGACATAATCACTTAATTGATTATATAATTCGTTACCTAATTTTTCAATCTTCAGATATTTATTAATTTCATCTGTTATTGTCTGGAAAGTAAATTTTCTAAAAAATTGCTCGATTATATATTTTTTATCGTAAAGCTTATCTTTAGTTGACATATCAAGATCAGCAAATAAGTATGTTTCTTTTTGAAAACCAAGCTCATCTGATAATAAAATATCTTTCCATTTTATAAAGATTTCCACTTCTTCTTCTTCACTTCCGTTTGTGGTAATATCTTTAAGTATATCATCTTTCAATTTTGTAATTATTTCTGTTATTTTTTCTTTAGCACTAGTAAATCCATTTCCCGATTTAATACTTAAATGTGTATTGATATATATTTCACCCTGCCCATCCAAACATTTTACATTCGTATCATTATTATCATTTAGTTCAAAGTTTAATCCGAATAAAATATTATCCAGAATATATCCTACATCTTCTTTTTTATCTTCTGTTAACATTATATCAATCTCATTGACAATAGATTCAAGATAATCAATAATGGAATTTCGTTTCACGTATTCTTTAGTTGGGGTTTCCATTGTAATTATATTCCTATCTTGAGAGTAATAATCGTTCATTCTTCTTATTAAAAAGACTATTTTTGCCTCTTTATCACATGTATCTATTTGCGTAAAGATATCTTGTGATATTTTTTTGATCTCTTCTTTTGTTTTTCTATGATTTCCTGGTTTAACAATTTGACATGATTTTATCTCTTCTAAATTTAATCTTTCATCAGTAGGAATGTTAAGTTCTTCGTAATAAATTTTAACATTTAAATCCATATTGATATATTTTCTTCTTATTTCTGTGTCTGTTTCTTGAGAGGTTCTGATTCTATCATATCTGATATTTCTTAAAAGATCATCGGATATTTGTTCTATGGTGATTAATTCTGGATAAAATAAATTTACATCTATCCCTAAATATAAAGGATTCCTACATAAATCAATCTGTAAATTTCGATTACTCATATTATTGATATTAGAGGGAAGTAATTCGATATAGTTAAAGGCTAATTTCAATTCTTCAAGTGTAACTATGTCAAATATATTTCTGTCGATATTGGCTATTTGGTTAAAGGATAAATCCAGCAATTTTAACGAATTCATGTCCGTAAAAACATTATCCAGGATAATTATTTTATTATTAATTGCGTTAAATGTCTCTAGATTAATGAGTTTTGAAATACCAGAAGATATACTTATTAAAAAACAATGAGATAAATTTAGATGTTTGATTTTGGAATTGATTGGCACGTACTCAAATATATCAATTTCGTTATTAGATTGACCTTTGCATTCAACAATTAGTTCGTGTATACAATTAAACTCAAAAATATTAGGTAATACACTTATATCCTTAAGAATTAAAGTAAGATTTATTAAGTAATCACCTTCATATATATATCTCTCAATTTCTGTAAATATATTATCAATAATTATGCATTTTTTTAATTTTTTTATCGTTTTTAAAATATTTTTATTAAGGTTTTGAAAATTATTACAAGATAAATCAAAAGTCGCCAAACTTTGTAATGCATTGTCAGATATAGATATTTCAGATATTTTATTATATCCAAGATATAACTCTAACAAATTATTAAACATACCATCCTCAATAATTACTTTCTCTATACGGTTAGAAAAAATATTTAATATCTTTAAATTAGCAAAAGAATATAATTCAAAAGGTATTTCTTCGAATGAATTCATAGAAATAACAAGTTTTTCTAAATTAATAAAATTACAGAAAATATCAGGGAACGTATTCAAACCATTATCACTAATATATAATTTTTTTAAGGATTTAAACGTCACGAATTTTGTATAATCATTACTTACGTTTTTTTGTAGAAGTTTTATTATCTAAATAATCCGGGCAGGTAATAAAATCATTGTTTTTAAATAATACAGGATTGCGTGATAAATCTAATTCTTTCAGATTTTCTAATTTAAACAAATTTGGACTGATATTTATCAAATTAAAACAATCCCATATACTCAATATCTCAAGATGACTCATTTTAATTATTTCGGGAGATATTGTATCAAATTCATTAGAGTTAAAATAAAGAATCCTCAATTTGGATAATGAAAATAAAGTTTGAGGAAATTCTTTAAAATCGTTATCACTTAAATCTAAAAATTCTAATTCTTTAAGTTTTACAAATTGATTGGGTAATCTAGATAATTTTAATCCAATAAGTATTAGACATTTATTATCATTAATTTTACAAAAGATTGTAGGAAATATATTATCACCTGTTTCTCGATCAACATTATATAATTTTATAATTTTAATTTCTTTCATATCTTCATTTACTTCAAACAAACATGAAAAATCCGAGTTGTTTGTAATCTCATCATATAAATCAATTTCATTTGAATTGGGTATTAATTCCTTAATACTATCATAATTAGTATATGTTATTTCATATCTAATACAGTTCGTCAATATTAGAAAAAAGACTAATAAAAAGTTCATAAAAAACATGGGTTTCTTTTTTTATATAATTTTTTACCGATTTTCATATTTAAATTGATTTATTTTTATACGATAAAAATAATTCCAAAAAATTTCATAAACAGATTATGAAAATTTGAAATAGGTTCAAATTTACATAAAAGTAAATTAAAAAATAAAAATGTAAAAAACATTTTAAATCATTCAAAGAATATTTGCTACTGTCAATCATTTCAAAAAAAATATATAATATTTATAAAATAATTTTAAAATGAATAAAAAAGAAGTATTAAAATCAATAAATTTTTCAAATAAGTTATAACGTTTAAGATGTTACATATAATATCAATTATAATATAATTAATAAAACATGTTTGAAAATACAAAAATATATTTTAATTTATTTTATAAAAAATCGTCTTTTATTTTTTTGAATATTTTATTAAGATATTTATCTAATAAATAAAAACGTATTTATATACGGTTTCGGAAAAAATAAAGGATATTAAAAGATATCATAACGTTTATTCTAATTTTTACTATAAAATTTCTTTTGTTTTTAGTTCATTAATATTGTTTTTAGAATAATAAATTAATAAATATTATAATAAAAAAAATCAATATATTAATTGTTGGAAGAGAATCCTTTCATTTATATGTATAATATGTATAAAAGAATTTCTTTTATAAATTAATATATATTGATGAAATGAATAATATGAAGAAAAAAATATTTAGTATAAAATATTAATATTATTTAATAAGAATATATATAAATTGATTTGTACCTGGATTTTTTTTTATTTTTTTACCCTTGATAAGAATGCGAAAAATAGGACTTAATTAAATGTCTTTATAAATTCTCTCGGGTTATATATTCCTACATTGTTTTAGAATTATATTATAATTATCATAAACTTCTAATATTGTTAGTTTATATTTGTTATATATTTTTTAAAAATTTTCAATTTTATTAAAGGATGTTCATTAAAAAGTTTTATATGGTAAATATTTGTATTTTATTTTCTTATATATTAAACACTGATTAATTAATCCGATTTTCATATTTCTTTTAAACGTTTAAAAATTCAGGAATATAAATCAAGTATTAATTCTAAGAATTTCCAATTAAAAACCCAATAATCACTTTTATAATTTATGATATATATGTTTATTTTTCAGAATAATATTACGCAATGGCAATATATCGATCATATGAATCAAAACCCCGTTAAACTTGATTGATAATTGTATGTTGATTTATTGTGAAAATTGGAATATCTTAAAAATTATTCAAAGAATAAAAAATATTAATTAAAATAAAGAAAAAATCAGAATAATGATTAGTGTATATTATACATAAATTTATAAAATTCGAGACGAAAGAAATAAGATGAGATTATAGCAGTTATACAATGAAGTTAATTATAAATTATATATATCTTTTGAAAATATCATTATTTCGGATTATAATAATGCATAACCATCATGGGATTTTGTTTATAATTAAAATTTCGCTAAAAAGCTGGTTTATTTCTTATACTTAGCAAATATAAATGTAATGTAAAATATACCAAAATTTATAATATAACTGTTGTATATACTCGAATTAGGAAAATTTACAGTTAGATTTTGATTTGATCATAAAATCTAATTTATATGTGATTTGATATTTATATTTTTCTCTAGATAGTTATTACTTTTAAATATATTTTATGTCTGTCTTTTGTAATAAAATCCCGATAAAAAAATTATGATAATATACACAACATAATCTTAAAACACAACTTTTTTAAACAATAAAATTCCAATATATTTTTAATTTTCTTTTAGTTTTATATATTTTATATTATCTATATTATCATTTAATATAATATTCTATGTATTTCAATTGTTACCGTATACTCTATGTTTTATATTATAATTTATATATATTAATATTAACCTTACGTTGTCTTTATTTGTTAATTATTTTAAAATTGGAAAATGTATTAAATAATAAAAAATATTAGTTAGTTATATTATTTAATAAATTCGTAATTATTTAAAATTACATTTTCTCTTTGTATTAATTAAACTATTAAATGATAATTCATAATTTTTATTATTCAATTTTATTATAATTAAAATCCTTTTAGATTGATTTACAAACATTCTTCCTCTAATCTTCATAATTCAACAGCTTTATGCCTTTATATTTGCTCTAATTTTAACGATATACACTTAATAAAGTATTTAAAATTTTTATTTCAGTTATGTATTATCAAGCTAAGGTATTATTATCTTTATAGATTTTAATTATAATATATATTACGCTTATTTTCGATGATAAAATATAATATATTTCGATAAAAATTACTCTTCATATACTTTACATATTTAATTCGAAATAAAAAATTCTTGTTTATATAGGATTTATATAAATTTTAATTAGAATCTTATCAATTTTATTGGTATTCCAATAAAAATATAAAATTTGTTATTCATTGATCTTATAAAATAATATTTCTATTAATAAATATAATAATTGCTCTTACATTCTATTAATTCATTTATTTTTTATATCAGAGTTATTTATTTTCTATTCTAATAAATTATTATTTTTGTTTAAATTTACAATACTTCTGATATACCCATCTTATTAATATCTATTATAATTATATCATTTGATTTAACTACAGAGTTTTGATGATTATGAAATGCTAAAAGTTGCTATCTTCTTTCAAATAATATATTTAAATTGGCATAATGCAAATATTTAGTGGTATATTATTTCTAATTCCACCTATATAAATATATCATATAATAAATAAAAGATAGTAAAAATAATATTTTATCGTATTATCTTATGTATTATGGCATTCTTTAATCCTAACTGTATAACTTTTTTTCGATGAAAAATATATTGATTTAATTTTACGATATAAATATTCTGTATCTAAATCATTGATGGATTATTGTCAAAAAATAACCATATATTTCCATTATTTATCGAATAACCTTTTCCAACGTTATAATTTATTAGATATATTGATTTTGGTATATTTTTTTTGTATCGAATTTATATAACTTATTTTAATTTGATAACCGTTATATAGATACATAATTGATCTAACAATTATGTAGCATATTGATGTTTTATTATAGATTAATAATATAAACGAGTTTTATAATTACAATTATTTGATTTACTAAAAATATCATTAAGAACGAAGTTTTACCTTTCTTTTTTTTGTTTTTAGTAATATAATTATTATACTGTTTATTATCATAAGAAATATAAGGAAAGAAAACAATTTTTCGGAATAGTCTGGTTAGGTGTATTACAAAAATTATCGATATAATTAGTGTATAAAACACGCTTGGATTTTATTGTTTTTATTGAACCATTGTATATAATAATATATGCTAAGTTAAATATTTTTCTTAATTCTTACTTATTGAGTGTATATATTTTATATATAATACTTTATTTTAATGTGATTTCAAAAAGGATTTAAATATTTACAATTTTGATAAGAAAACAGAAATTAAATAATATAAATTATGAAATGACCGTTATGTATTAAAAAGTATAAATGTTTATTTAAATTTTTTGATTCCCAAGTTTATATAAGTTATGAATATCTTTTAATCATCATACTTGATGAAACGTTGATTTGTATTCGTATTTTGAGTAACTATTTTTAAGAATATAAAACATTCGTTTACTCATTATTTTCTGTTAAATTTAGATATTTTCGAATGTTTATTTTTAATAATTTTATATATTCAAATGTATGATATTATAATGCGAGAGGAAATTTTATATAATAATATTCCTGGGTGCGGTATTACAGATTTTTTATGTTTGTAAATGAGTTTTACGGAAGATCAATCTATAACCCTTCTTTTCTGTTGTATTTAAGTTAATTTTTTTATTATATAAAAGGAGTCGTTTTGATAAATCTAATGTTTAACGATAATTTTGAAGTAATGATAATAAACATTTTGCAATATTAATAAAAGACAATGATTGTAAAAGATACGGGCCGGAGAAGCTTTATCGACTTTTTATCGAAACTTGATTATTCCAGGTTTAATTGTCGGAACAAAATATGACAAATTGTTTTTAAAAACTGTTATTTATTCTTTCGCCCAACATAACCATAATATGCCCGTTATCCCTATCCTTCTCAATATGTATATTCCATAGCTTTTATTTTTTCGTTTATTATTTATTATATCTATGATTATTACATTAAAGAAATATTTTTTTTCAAAAACATTTTATATCACAAACTTTTTTATTTCAATATCTTCACATTTCAGATTATTCGTTTCATTTAGAATGTTTTGAATATATATATTTATTATGAATATAATCATTATTTTTGTCGTTTTCACACGAGAATAATAAATCTTATAAAAATCAAAGAGTTGGTATATTGTATGATAATACATTTTGAAATAGACATAAGGTAAAGATAATTAAAATTTATTTATAAATAGGTTAATAATGGAATTAAAAAAATAAAAAGATGGTTACCACTATAGAACCTTTATAAACAAGAAAAATATATTTTAATTCAAAGAAATTCAAATAATTAATGAAATATAAATACATACATATTATAGAATTCAAATCATATAACCGATAAACATTTAATTCTATAAAAAAATAGATAAAAATATATGTAACATTATTATTTATCCTATTAATATTTAATTAAGTCAAAAGTTTTCTTAGTTTAATGATCCAGTATATTCAATATGATGTTTCACAGTATAAGGCAGTTTAGTTCAAGTCGATATGTTAGTACTCTTCGTTCTTTTCCGGTAAAATCTTCATAATAAATATATCCATTTCTATAAAAGTTCGATATTTTGATATATATGGGTGTATTATTAAAATCCATTAAATCAAAGGTGTTATAGGTATCATTTATATCCACATGACTTATATTATCACTAAGATCTTCTATAATTTGTCCACCCATTAGCACTTCTGTATGTATCCTACCGTTAAACTCAAAATTATATTCAAATTCATTGTCTTTGATAAGATCTACATATTTAACATGTCTAGTTGGATTGGTAAATTTTATATATGTATCAACAATTTGACCTCCATTAAACTCAATAATAACTCTAAATCTTATACCTGTCACATATACTTGATCGTCTGATACAATTTCTCCTGTTTCATCTTTCATTTCTAGGCTTCCGTCTTCTTTCGCGTCTATAATATCAAGATGATGTGGATATCTTCGATCTTCGTATTTAAGTGTTAGTTCTAACCCACTATATTCTAAACTTTTAATACAGCATGTCTTTGAAGGACAAATCCACAATTTCACTCCTAAACCAAGATCTGTAATTTCGCCATAACATTTAATTAATTTATTGTCGTGCTTTTTGAGACTTACCTCTACTGCATCAATTCCTGATATTACGTCTCTGCAACCCGATAACACTGAGGAGTTTATGTTTAGAAAATAAATAAAACAAAGAATGTATAATTTTCTCATTTTCAACATTGATAAATCCAATCCTTTCCCGTATAATTTTGTTATATTCAACATCTTTAACCCCAAAATTGAAAAAATATTAAATATTTATTATTTCGAAGATCTTTTAAAAATAATAAAAAATTGATTTAAATGAAAATAAATATTTGACATGTCATCCAAAAAAACACATATTAAGTGATCTTTTATTTCCAAAAGAAGAATATTCTTTTGTATTTGATTTTAAATGTTTTAATGTTATATAATACATAAATTTTAAACGATAAATATGTATATCTGCAGTTTTTATAATATTTATATGTATCAGCATGGTTTTATTTATTATTATTATAAATATTTTGTTATATCGAAGATAATGAAATTCATATAAATTCGAGCAAAAAATTAATTAAGAATCAATTTTATTATATAAAAATTAATATATAATATTTTAAATATGTATTGGTTAAAATGAGTGTTTGAAAATTTCAAATGTTAATAATTTTTTACATTAGAATTATATATTAAAATTGGAATTTATTGAAAATAATAGTGATATTACATCCAAAATTTTAAATAGTTTAAGACATGTTTATGATAAATATTTTCATATAAATTTCATTCGTAATGAATTTAAATATTTAACTTTCTATAAGATTTGTTATGTATCTAATTATTATTTGTTATTCAATCTCTCTTCTGAAAATTATTTTAATCATAAAAAATTGTTCAAACTAACTTGGCTCAGTGGTCGTGGGATGATAACCAATCTCCAAATCTAGTGTGTTCGAATCCCTCCTTCAGAAGAATTTTCAAAATAATAATAATAAAGGTAGAAGAGAAGAGAAAAGAAATGTTGTTGAGTGGGGGGGTTCAATAACACAGCATTAACTGTGTCTTATATGACGGCCTCGTTACCAACTTAAAGCAGTGTTTAGTTGGTGTAATTCCAATCCGTCTATTGATTTATCATTCGGCAAATATTATGCTAAGAAAGAGATTAGGGACCCTTAAAGCTGGGAGTGGATGGTAACGTGCTCCTTACGCAAGATTTTAACGCTTCGGAACATAAGGTAAGATGTGGTAAACCATATCTATAGCGAAACCATTAGTACACGTCCGGTCGTACTTTAGAAATTAAAGTTATAGATTACAATATACAATATATAATTGGGAACTTCGATAAATAAAAGTTTCATTAAAAAAGCTTTTTTATTTTAAGTTATATTTTTTTAAAATCAATATAACCCCAAATATTTTCTAAAGGTTACTTGCCGTATTATTATTTCATTTAATAAAGGATTTGAAATTATATATTAAAATTTTTCCGTTATTAAAATAACAAAAAACAAAGTTGAAAATTCTCTGTTTGAATCCATTTAAAAATATAATTTTACGCTTCTAAATTTATTAAGAAGGACTTCAGAAAGCGTGGGTTTGGGGAATTTATAAATTTTTAATATTTCGGAAATAAAAATCGTTGAAAACCTATAGTTTTATTGATTTTTTAAATAAAACGGATATAATTTAACTTGATAATCACTCTTTGATTTGAAATTTTCTGTAAATTATTGTTTTAAATAATAAATTTTTAAACGCAGAACCTCTGATTTTACCCAAATTAAAATTTTATAAAAATAAAAATGTTTTACGTGATTGAATATATTATCAACGTAAAGAAGAAATTTTTGTTTGTATATGGATTTGAGTTTCATTTAATGAACGGATCATTAATACCCTAAACAGTATGTTACAAACTGTAAAAATGATTTACTTTGTTCTATTAAAGCATTTCAAGTTATTAAATAATATATATAAATATACTATGAAAACCCATTGTCTTTAATCTATAATGTTTTTTAATTCCTAAAAACATTCTTGATTCGCACAAAATCAGAAAAAAAATAATAATAATTCAAATATCGTGTTAGAAATGTCCTTTATTTTAATTTTCTTCTTATAAAAACTTTAATCTTCATTCTATAGCCTATCTTTTTCATAAATAGTAACTTTTTAAGATGTTTCTTAAAATATTTTCACATAGATACCTATCCTTGTAGGTTTTACAATAGTGGTAAATATCCCACATTATATTTTTTACAAAAATAGTTATTGGATTCATTGTCATTCATATGATATTCAAAAGTCCCTTCGTGAAATTCCCTAAACCTATTATATTATGAGGTTTTGTAAAATCGAACTTTTACTAAATTCCATAATATATAATAATTACGGAAAATAATTCCTACTGAATATATTAAAAATTTTTTTATCCTATAGCTTTAAGTCTATTAATAAATTAAAGGTATTGAATTTGACATATTTTGTTAACATTATTAATGTTCTTATTATATTATTCTATTGTCAACGGAGTTTTTATTAAGGATTTTTTAATGTTTGTCTTCGAATATTTATATTTATATTTTTAGTGTTTATAGCTTATTACTATATCCATTTCCATAGATTTGATATAAAATTAATCTATTTATTATCATTATAATCCGAAAATGAACCACTATTCAATTTCATAACCTTTTAAAATTCCTTTTTTATAATATCTAATAAAAAATTATCTATGATATTTCTATTTTCTCGGAGTATCATTCATATATATATTTCATACTTTATCAAATTTTTATCTAATTAAATAGAGATATAATGTTATTCACATGTGAAATTCCTTTTATTTTAATATATTTTTCGTGTTAATTCATAACGGATTTATATAATTATTGTCTTCCGAAAGGAGTTCAATAAATTTTTGCTATTAAAATTTTAATTATCGATATTTTCATATCCAAATATTTCGATTATACGTGTTTTTAATCAACTTTGTATGATTTTTCATTCAATTTTATACGATCTTTCAAATAAATGCGCACAATTCTAATGAGTTAAAATACAAAAAAATATGTCTTATAATAATGTAGAGGAGAAATTAAGATTGGTTAAACCTGTTGCCCAATCAATTATTAAAAATTTTATAATAAATGTGTTTTATTGGTTAAAAACAGAGGAGGGATAAAAAGTCTAAACCTGATGATGTTGAAAAATCATTTATGACTGATTTTGTTGAAGTCCCGCCTGGCCCAGTGGTCGTGGGGTGGTAACCAAACCCCAAGCCTGGCGGGTTCGAATCCCTCATCCAGAAAAAATTTTCAAAACAAAAAAAAAATAATAATAATAAACGCAGAAGAGAAGAAAAAGGTTGTTGAGTGGGTGAGGTTTCGATAGCGCAGCATAGCTGTGCCTTGTATGACGGCCCCGCTACTAGATTAAAGTAGTGTTCAGCTGATGTAGTTGCAATCCCTGTATTGATTTGTGACTCGGCCAATACTATGCAACGAAAGAGGCTGGGAATTCCTTAAGAGCTGGAAGTGGGGGCGGCGACGCGCACCAGACGCAAAATCCTAACACTCTGGAGCATAAGGTAAGATGAGATTAATGCATATCTGTAGCGAAACCAGTTAGTACAAGTTTAATTTCGCTCGAGGAACCGAAGGTCACAGACCATGGTAGGCCGCAACCGGCCAGGAAGCTTTGATAAATAAAAGTTTCATTCGTAAAAAAATAAAAAAAAAAAACTGATTTTGTTGATGATAATCTGATAATTACAATTAGGATAACAGAAAATGAGAACGAAAGGTTTTTAAGATTTGTTTCTATATTTACTATTTTTAGGAATTTTAAAAACTCGCATTTTTTATTAAAAGTATTAATCACTCTTCCGATAAATAGAAACATACAGTAAATAATTGAAAATTATAAAGGATATGAAAGAAAATATACACATTTATACTATGATGATTCTTCTGAATTATTCAGATATATAAAGGGGCGGAGTATTCCCTGCGATTAGAGTCAAACGTGGAAAAACAATTATCGACAAATTTGTATACACGGAAGTTTGAGTTGTACGAGCAAAATTATAGCTTTATAACCGTTGCAAATAATAATAAGGTCATACATTATAAAAATAATATTAATCATATGAAAAATATTGCTTTTAAAGGTTTTAAGAGATTTACATAATATATTATTAGAGGGATTATTAACTCATATATATTCGTGGTAATACTAAGATACATCATTATAATGGTGTTGTTGATTTAATTCCAGAACTTAATTTTTAAATTTTGTATCTTCCATCATATTATCTTTTTTTAAGCATAATAGAAAATTATTATAGTAAGTGCGAAATCATAATTGGAAAAATGATAATAAACATAGGAGAAAAAACCTTTGAACACATTTATGAAAATTTCAATTTGGCAAAAAGTTGCTGGGATGGTAGGAACAAAAAAATATTATTAGAAAAGATAAAAAAATAAAAACAATTTTAATTTAAGCAAATAAAAATAAAAACGCGAAAACCCTTCTTTTATTTTGTGAAAGTATAAAAATTCTGATGTTTTTATATTAATGATCTCAGTTGATTTAGATGGTCTTTTGGGTATTTTTCATTGTGTTTTCATTTTTTGGATGTTTATTTAGGGTTGTTTATAGATCAATAAAAAATTTTTATGATTAACAATTAAATATTTATGTGGTGAAATCTTTTAAAACCCCTTATTCCTTCTAATAATACGTAATTATTTTATTTTTGATTTTAGATTTATAAATATGATTTCCAAATGTTTTTCGGAACATCTTTTTGTTGTTGTTGCAAAGAATATCTCATTATTTTCCTACATATGTACCTATAACCTAAATTTATTTTAATATTCTATCTTTATTAGATTTCGTTTTAACTAGAAGATATTCATTTATTTCAAGTGTTTATGCTTACCACCAATTTCATTTTGAGATGAGATTAATGAACTTTGCTGATATATACATCTTACTTTCTTAATCGTTTTCTTATTATTCGAGCTTGTTTCTTTGATTATTTGTTTAATTTGTTTTTTCGAAAAATTTGTAAATTGTTCCAAAATTTTTATTCATAGATATATGGAAATCTAAAAAAAGAATAAATTTTAAATGTATTGTGACGTAGGTATTTAACAAATTCCTATATTATAAAAGGTTAGAATTATTAGAATTATACATGCCTTTTCTCTTAAAATTGTAATAAAAGATGATGTATTTAGGATAGGATTTTTAAAGTATCTTTTTCAACTACTGAATATATTTTTTTTATTCCTATTCCAATAATTATTTTATCAAATAAACTTAATAAAGATAGATTTTGCAAAAGCCGATTGAAATACTAATAAAATTTTCGGGGTATATTTTGGGAAAATGTTCGTTTAAATATACCAGCAAAAAAACAACTCGATTGGAAAAAATGAAAGTTACAGCATTACAGGAATTATTAAATTATCGAATGTAATTAGGAATTTTTTTATTGGAGATGGGGCATGTAAAAACTGTAAATAATGGTGAATTTAGAGACTATGACAGCATATCTATATTTATGTGGAGGTGCAATAAAAATAAGTGTAATACATTATATCAAAAAAATAACATATAAAAGAATAGAAGAAAATAAAAATGTTGAATATATATTTTTAGAAGATTAGATGGAAATATTAAAAATGAAAAGGATATGTAAAGATAAAGGCGTTTTATCGAAATAAATAAAATAGTAATCACGAAAAACAAATACGATATAAGAAGGAATGCAACGAATTTTGTGGGATCGGTAATATAAAGAGAACAACCAAAAAATATTCTTCCATGTTGAAAATAAAAGAAGTATTGGTAATAATGAAAACAATAATAAAAAAAGCACGTTTTTGGGGTTTTACGGTATGTGAAAAAATAAGATAAATTCGAAAAAAAAAGTACAGAAATACGTTCAGAATTTTATTATTTTATCACTAAATCTGTTATTGTTTCATGAAAATTAAAATTTTTCCGTCTTAGAAAAAAAAATATTTTAATATGTTATGTATCGCCTTTTCTGATTTAAATGTTGTTTCTGTAAGTATTTTTCAAACTAAAACCATGTTGATTCAATCTTTTATATGTTGATATCACTATTTTCCGGGTAAACGAAATATTTTTTTTATTTACCACAAAATGTTCATATTTGTTTTTATTGATATTATCATAGCCTTTCCAATCATCTGTTACTATTTTACTAGTTTCGTTTACATGTTTTTTTTATAATTTTGTTAAGTTCTGTTGAATTTCTTATTAGACAAAGCTCGAAAAACGTTCCTGACCTTTTTTATCTATACCATCTATAAGCCATGGATTTTTTAGAACTTCACCTTTGTTGTACTTCCTTTTAGCAAATACGTGATTAATTGATTTCTACCCAAATCTTATCATCTCCTATTCTCTTATTATATCTATTGTCAAAGACTTTAACTAAAAGTTTAACAACTATTTTAATTGATGAATAACCAATTTATATTCGTTTATTATATTCTTGTATAAAGAAAAAGTACAAATTCCATATATTATTTTTATGATTATTGTAAGAGATGTTTTAATTTATTCGGATAATGAAATTTTTAATTGGACCTGATTTATTTCTATATTTATATCTCAGAGCTCAGATACCTACAATATACCCTTTTGAAAGAAATTAAATTTTTTTTTACCCTTGTGATAACAAACAAAAAAGGAATAGCATTCGAGTGTTTTAAGACCATATTCATAGAAGAAAAAGAAAGAAAAACAATTATAATAGTGTGTATGCACTGTTTTAGCGGGAGGAGCATTGTAAAAAATATTAAAATTATAATAAAATGTATAAAAACCAAAATTTTTATTATTAAAAACTTTTTTTTAATTCAAAACTAGCTTGTCACAAAGTTATTTCAATAATACATAACATTTTAGTAAGTAGCAAGTGTATTATATTATTATATAACGTAAAAACAAAAACAATAAAAAAATTGTATTAAAATACAATAAAAATATTAAATTAGATGGGAAAGATGTCAACGTAGAAATTAAAGAATCCAAATTCGGTAACATATAATACAATAGAGGTTGTAGCATTGATGGAACTTGGATTTTGGGAGCTATAAAGAGAACAGATAAAAAAATAGCGTGATAACTTGTTATTAAAAGGATTAAAGTGGAATAAATAAGTTCTATGAAAAATATATTAAAAAAATAGCAGTAGTTACACGAATTGTTGATGAAGCTATGGTGATGTTCATAAAAACTATTCTCATTCAATTACAAACCATTCTATATCGTTCATTAATACAATTTCAGGAGTACACACAAATAATATAGAAGAAACATAATGTAAAATTAAATAATATCTATCGTTGGTTGTTTTTTTTAAGAAATGAAGGTAAAGAAGTGTATTATGTTTAATGAAATTACTAATTTATTACTTTTCTTACTGTTTTTTTTATCGTCATCACAAGGGTAAAAAAAATTTTTAATTTCTTTCAAAAGGGTATAGTATAGGTATCTCACAGCCTTATATCTCTAAGTATATCTAACTTTATTTCTCATTATACCTATATTTATACTAATTAACAAATATAAAACCATTATTACATTCATAATTAATTGTGTCTTATTGTCATAGTCGTTTCATCCACAAGTGCTATTTTTCCAAAGGCCTTAAAACTCAAAATGCCAATTTTTAAAAAACTTTTTTATTCAATAACAATGTTTATTTTTCATGATTTTGAAAGTCTGATATTAATGGGTGTCGTGGTAACTTCATTTTAGTCAAAGAGTTTTTAAAAATTGTAAGATTTTTAAAGAATTTATTAGACGGCCACTCGTCCCAAACACATGGGATTAAAACTCTGTTTAATATTTATATTAAAATGGAGGGGAAAAGAAGTAACTTTTTGATATTTACAAAAAAAATATAATTTTTACTATTTGTTTTATAAATATAACAATTGTTTAATAAGAGTTATATTTAAATTATAGAAGTTTTTTTCAAAAAAATCAATAAATTATCATAATTCTTATTTTAGAAAATTTTTTCATTAAAAAGTAGTATTGTTTTTCTTACGTATTAATCTACCTTTTAACTCTTTTACATAGTTTTTCAAAAAATAAAGTATGAAATTTTAATTATAAACAAGTTTAAAAATAAACAATAGATAGTTATTAATAAAATTTTTATATATATTAGTTATTTATCTCTTATGATCGAACCTAAAGTATATTGTAACTCATGAAGGAAATATATGATCAAATAAACAAGTCAAAAAGAAAAAGAACATCATATTTAACTAAAATCATCATTTCCGATGTAATACGGTATAAAAGCCAATAAGATATTTAAAAACAATCAATTGCCTTGTTTTGATGATTATGTTAAGATAAGGGAAGAAGAAAAAGAACATCATTGCAAACTGGAACGTGATCAAAGAGATTTTGCCACAACCAACACATTACTATGGGTTATTACCGGGAAGCTGTTTTCAAACTTGATGGCTCGGTATCCTTATCAACAATAGACATATTTGTTAAAATAAATGGATTGATGAAAAATCAACAGATTTTCAACGGTCTTATCAGATGATCATAAACAGTCTGTAATAAGATATTATTTTGTTTTGTTGGGCGATTAACGAGGCATTACTTTATTTTGATGGACATGGATTTAACTTCCATTTAAGACATACACATGGATATAGCCTTACGAATACAGATCTTGGAACCGAGGCCCCAGAGACATGGTCATTCAAAGTTAGTGGTAACCTCAGAGGGGAGTTTTTAGAAGATGCAAGGCCTCGGCATCCTGAGCCTTATTATCGTGGTGTGTAATAGTCGCAAGATCCTGGTAGTAGATAGGTGAAGGTTTTCTTTGCCTTTGGTGTAAAACAAAAAAATCCGAATTCAGGCATCCCTGTTTATAACATATCGGTGCGTGGCAGACATATCTTTATGTGCGATATCCTCCCATTTTAGTATATTAAAATATAAAACCATTGATAATGCTTATAATATGGATATGTTTTTAATCGTTTTTTGTAAGAATCAATTGAAAAGAATATCTTTATAAATGATCTAATTTTTATCGTGGATAATACTAGGTTTTATTTTACACAAACAATAAAAGCGTTTTTAGAAAAAAGTATATAATATATATTTTACCATTATACTCTTCCAAATCGGATATAATAAAAAATATAACCATTATTTTAAAAAATGAGGTGATAAACAGGAAACCACAAATAAAAGATGTTATAAAAATTATATCACTGTTGCAATTATCGAATTTAATATAACTCCAAGATGGGGGTTTTGAAATTTTTATAACAATATATGGGATGAGACGAATAGAATATTTAATGATATATTTAACTTAATTATTTTATTAATAACTATCCGTTTGTTTATTTTTAAATCCGTTTGCAATTTTTAAAAACCCATTTGATTTCAGAATTAACTTCGATGTTGACATAAACGATTGTTTTCTCTGGAATATTGTAACAGGCGATTATTATGATTATATGATATTTATTATTATAAAGGTAATTAAGATTTAAATCACGTTTTCCAAATCATTAGAGTTTCATAGTCATTATTTAAGGATGATAAAAATAATTAGAATTAAGTAATTTAACATTAAATATAATAATAAAACAATCATTTTAAATTTCATGTATAATATTTAATAAATAGAAGTTCTTTTGTTTTATCAAATACGCATATTTTGATATTAAATTAGATAAAAAATAAACAAAATAAAATAAAGTGAATAATTCAAATCCAAACATATAAATGAAGTCCGAAATATTGATTATAGAATATAAATTTGTAATTTAATAAACGATATTGATGGCATATACAGCACGAATATTATGGCCTGGATAAAGCAATTTAATAAAATTAATATAGAATAAACAATTTAAAATATTTTTTGAAGATTTATTAGAGATGTGAGTAAAGAGATAAATTTAATATGATTTTAATATAAATAAAAAGGATTAAAATGATGAACTTGAAATATATCACATTAGGAAAAGAAATTTATAAAATAAAGCGACAACAACTGTTTAATATTATATAAAACCGTTATGATAATGATAATGATAAAAATTCAAATAAATATCTTAGAATTAGCTGAAAAAAATAAATTATGAAGGTATAAACCAATTATTAAAAAATTTTTTATAACTAATTTACATGATAAATATAATTTAATAATGATTAAATATTTTTTGTTACCCATGAGATTTATCGGGATAACTCATTCCTTTTCTACATGCCTTAATTAATGTTCTTTCCGTATTTTTTATTTGAACTCCTTTTTCAAAAACTATTTTAGAGATTATATTATAATTTAAAAGATGAATATTTTTTTAGGTTATTCTTTGGAATATCTCACAGATATAGATTTAAACATCAAATGAAATCAAAAACATGATTATATAAATAGGAAAACCACCAAACCAGAAAAAAACAATCGAAGTTTATAGATTAAAAAATTTGATAAAAAAATATTCATCTAATACAATTAGAATTTTAATAATTAAAAAGAATTAAAACGTATAATCAAAATAAAATAAATAACAATTCAAATTATAAACAAGAGAAAAATCACTGATCTTTTAATAGAAGTAAAATTCATAATAATAATGAATATCGTTCTTCAGAAATAATAGAATAAAAACAACATTAACGCAATGAATAAAAATGTTAATTCAAATTATATTATATTAATATCTCGTACAAACAATTTTGAGATTTTATCCCCAATAGCATTATAGCAGATAATAATTATATATTATCTGGTCTAATAAAATATAATAATATCAAAATGGAATCCAAAATAAAATATAAACTTTTGAAATAAAATACAAATAATAATTAACAAATAGGTGTAACTACCACTAAGAATCTCAGTAATTTCAAATAAACCATTTAAACTAAAAGTATTGATAATCCCCATTCATTAATTTTGTGGTATATCATTTCTATTTTAAAATAAAATAATTCTCAACTTTGAAGTAACACAAATAATACCGATGCATATAAAATCCAATTTTCATAAAATATTTCAAGACGAGTTTTACAAACGCGAATATGAATTTTACATATTCATGCTTGATTAAAAAATTTATCCAACTATTAAATAACATAATAAATGAAGATAAAGCAATAACATAATAAATAAAGATTAAATCATATTACCAATCAATATAATACATTAACATATTGGTTATTGGAAAATCAATAAGATCAGTAGGTATGTATAAATTATATTATAACAAATGCAATATGCATTATAACTCATTCAATTTGTTGTCACATTTCATGATGTACATGTAAAAATAATTTTCCACGTGTCCTTTTATATCGGTATGAACTAAAAAAATGATAGATCATGATTAGTATGATATTTCATATAAGTTCTATAATAATACATCATGTCATATCAACCAAAAAAAATTAAGTTAACAGATCATCTCCAAAAAAGTTTTGCGAGATTGAAATCGAATAGAAGAATTGGAAATATTGCAAATATCATTTTAAAAACCCGCTTTTGAAAAAATTACACTAAAAGTCTACATATTCCCAAAATGGGATTGCTGATTATTTAAAACATCAAATATGACTTTGATTATTATTTAAAATAGATATATTATATAAAAAATGAAAATATAAGAAATGTAGAAAATTCATGAAATTAAAAAAATAATAACATATTAGATGGTTTGATCTTGGCTTACAAAATTAAAATATGTAATAAAATTCAATATGTATTAAAGACGGTTTTATATTTTCAATTATTAAAACATCCTTAACAATATATAAATGGTTCAATAAAACCCTAATAAATGAGATTAAACATGAACTGAAGTTGATTATAATATAATTAATTAGTTATAAATATTATATGGTAATTTAGAAAAAAAAAGTATTTTTTAAATAAAAAAATTTATTTTAAGTATATTTAAATTTTTTTGATATACACAGATTTTTAAAAAATCATAAAATGTTTTTTTATTTTAAATATTATATTTTCATCCTAACAGGCGCATAAGGGAAGGTATATATTATTGTAACAGAAGACCTTTCTGGCCAAATAAAAAGCATAGGAACGAATGGAAATCCCGCATCGCTTATAGAAATAACCAACTTTGCTCAAATTTTTATTTATAAAATTTAAATGTTTCTTAATGAGAATCCCCTGTAACTTTTGAGGATTCCAATTGTAAAAAGTAGGAAATTAAAGAATAGAAAGAGTAAAATTGCTTTTATCCTTGATATATTCGCCAAGAATAATTATTTATCTCGAATTGGTGCATGGGAAGAATACATAATAAAGGTTGGCTATGCATCACAGTTCATTATACATAGAACTGCTAAGGACTGTGACATTATTTGAAAAGATTGAAAAGGAAATCATCTATAATTCTTTCAGATGATCATAAAAGACAGGTTATAACTATTGTTCTACGTTTATTGAGACATAGGGCAAAAAAATCTTGTTTTTAAACGATTCCGAGTTTACGTTCCACATAAGCAATTCATATGGGTATAACTCTATAAATATATTAGTCGTTATTTATATTGCATCTCGAATAAAAGTCAAAATATTTCAATATCTACTGTTTTTCCACAATTGATATAGTACATAATAAGTTTTAAAGGGGAATACAATTTGGAACGCTTTAAAATATTCATTAATGAAGAGCATGATAAGATTATATTCATTGAAAATATAATCTTAATATTAAATAATTTTAGATTTCATAAAACCAACGAAATATTATTTTATTTGACAGGAAAAACATAAGATGCTCATTTTTACCTATTTACATTCAAGAATTAAACCCTATGGAAAATATCTTTGGTCGTCTTAAGATTTTGTATCGAATAAAAGATCAAATGCAAATAGAAGGAAGATTTTAAAGAATATGTTTTAAAAGATTTCATACTAAAATACGGGATAAAATAAGCAATGTTCTTAATGAATATTCAACATCTAATATACGTA
>LDOQ01000285.1:0-37390 GCA_001887945.1 Spraguea lophii | reverse complement strand
TATTCGAAATTCAGAATATATACTGCTATTCGTTTGGTTTTGGGTAATATTGTATTTAATTTTGTAAATTTTTAAAAGAACAAAATTTTCTGATATTTATTTTTTATTTCGAAAAAAAAATTTATTTATTTTTATTGTTTTTATAGATTTTTTTAAAAAATACCATTTAATTATCATAAGAACACGCTAACTGGTTATAATTCATTGTAATTTGAGATTATAGTTTTTAAATTATAAGTAATCTAAAATAACTGGGTTTACTGCATATATACATTAACTTAATTTTCTTTATGCTTCAGAGCATTAGTATCTTACGTATGACAAAATCATCGTTCTTTTAGTTTTAATGTAATTTTAATCTTTAATTCAACATAGTATTGTCAACCCATTGATTGATACAGATATTGTCACATTATTAACTAATTATTACTTTAATTTGCATTGGCAGTGTCATACAATTAAATGCTTAAGCTTATGATCCACCCATTTCACTACGTTTTTCTTTTATATACTTGTTATTTCTTCTTTTAAAAATTATTCTTGATAAGGGATTAAAAACCATAAAAAAATTGGTATTTGATTGCCATCCCACATCTACTCAGCCAAGTAGGTATTGTACCATAAATAGCAATATTTTACATTATTTTAAATATACATATAACTTCACTGCCAATGTAACAAAGCATTGTGGCGCAGTGGTTAGCGTGCTGGGCTCATAACCCAGAGGTCAGTGGTTCGAATCCATTCGATGCTATATTTTTGGAACAGTAATCTTTCAAAATTTTTATTTTTTGTAATTGTTTAGATGATTTATATTACCTTCAATTTATAGCATTTATTTATTATTTATAATAATTGCACCCATGGTTAATAAAATAATATCAATAAGCCTTTTAAATGCTAATTTATTAAAATTACCACCTATGAAAAATGTAACACACCTTCATTTAGATATCATAGATACAACATTTGCAGAAAACATAAGCTTTGGCCCACAAATCATTAATGATATTTTAGATCTTAATTTTATCTGTGATCTTCATTTCATGATTGACAATCCTCTTCATATTTTATCTCAGATAAATTTAACAAATGTAAGGAAAGTATATTTTCACACAGAAATCGATTTTGTTAAAATAAAAAAACTTTATCCTTCCCTTTCATTAGGTATTGCTCTAAGACCTGGTGAATCAGTAAATATGGTTCAAAATAAACCTGTTGATGCTGTGCTTTTAATGACAGTAAATCCAGGACGTGGTGGTCAAAAATTTATTCCATGTCCTACAAAGATATCTGATATTCGCAAAATAGGAGATTATGAAATTGGAGTGGATGGTGGTATAGATATTCGTACCATTAATCATATGAAAGATTGTGATTATTTTGTAGTTGGATCTGCATATTTTAGATCTGAAGATAAAGAAAAGTATATTGAAAAATTAAAATTTCAACTAAAATAATTTTTTTTAAAAAATATTATATTACTCCCACAATGATAGAATTTGAAGAAGAAAAAATTGGCATTTTTGTTTTTGTATTTAGTATGATTACCCGGAATCCAATTAAATTTAAAGATACATCTTTTAAAGATTTTATGTCACTCTTAAAAAAAATTTCTCCAGAAACAGAGATTAAAGAATTTGATAATTATATAGAATTTATACCAGGATCTATAATCGGTGGTAATTTTAGTCATGAGCCTCAGAATATAATATCTGATTATGTTTTACCGTTACTGATAATTTTATCTTTTGCAAGAAAAGATACGGTAATTAAATTTTTTGGAATAACTAATGGAATAGGAAATAATGTACTTAGTATAGATGTTATTAAAAATGTTTATTTAAAACTTATACAAGATTTTGGAATGAATGCAGATTTAAAAATTATAAAGAGAGGATTTTATCCAGAAGGCAAAGGTGAGATTGAATTGAAAGTTTATAACATTGGCCAAATAAAATTTGTAGAAAAAGATGAAAAAACAATATTTAAAATTAGAGGACTGGCAATTTCAAACAGGTTAAATTCTTTAACAACAACAAAAATGGTAGAGATCGTACAAACGAACCTAAAACAAATATGTAAAAATCTTAAAATATCCAAAGACATTTGTGGTGGATCTGATGCAGGGCCATCACCTGGATATCAAATTGTATTATTTGCTGAAGGAAACAATATGATATATTATTCTGAAGAAATTAACAGGGAAAATAAAAAGCTAGAAGAAATAACAATGAATACTATTCATAAACTTTTACAATCAATAGATGTTGGAGGTGCATACGATTACAAAGCTACAAACTTTATTCTTACACTTATGTCTCTTTCTGAAAAAGAATGTAATAAAATAAAAATTAAAATAGGAAAAGAAAACAAAAAATATATTGAACTGATAAAACAGTTTTTAACCTTTCAGATTGAGAAGGAAGAAGGATTTGTTTTATGTTATGGAAATGGAATAAAAAATATTAATCGATTAAATTTATAAAAATAAAAGATTTTTTTTTGATGTTTTTAGTAAAAGAAATAAAATTTTATATAAATAAAAAAATATTAATTAGTTTCGTGTGAGAACTTGTGGTTTCACATAAACTGTTTTTACGATTATTTTCTGTCCATCTTCAGAGCAACTGAATTTACTTCCTGGGTATTGTTTTACTCTAATCTTACATTTAGGTTTCTTTTTATATTCATATACAGTATTATATACAGTTTTGGGTTTCTTATCTTCAGATCTAATTTCTGTTTCATAAACTGTTTTTGTTGTTGTTATAGGATCTTTTTCTTCTCTTTCTCCTAAAATTTTCATTATTTCATCAACTATCGGAGATATGGCTGTGGACTGATTTGTAACAGGAGAAATTGTTTTGTTGACATAAATTGTCGTGGGAATTTCTTTGGTAATGGTTCTTGTACTAGGCGTTGTAGAAGATTTTTGAGATCCTGTTATTTGTATGGATTTATGAATACTAGAAGAATTAACCGTGGACGATGGTGCAGATATTGTGGGTGTTATTGTTGACGTTATTTGTTGTGTAATGGTGGTAGGTATTGTGTATGTAGTAGTCACACTATTTGTTGTACTTCTTATCACTGTTATGGATTTTTCGATTGTTTTTGTTACACTATCAATATCTGTTACAGTAGTAACCTTATAATTTATTATGGGTTTTTCTTTAGTAATTGTTTTTATTGTTTCACGGTACAATGTTATGGGTGTTTCTTGTGTTTTTGTAACAGTCTTATATTGTATTAATGTAATAAAATTTTCTTGTTGCTTTTTGGATCCTTTTTTGTTGGCTTCATCAAAAATATAATTCGCCAAATCTTTTGTTCTTTTACCAGAATATTGTTCATCCTTTTCTGTTTGAGCAAATTCATCTTTAAATTTATAATTTTTCTTTTCATCATCAACAGTTATTGTTCTAATTTCGTTCTTTGTTACAACTTTTATTTCTGGAGCAGGGATTGTTTTTATTGAAGGTTCTACCTGTAATGGACTTTTTATTCCGATTGTTTTATATTCTGTAATAGTTTTTATTATACTGTCTTTACTTTTTTGTTCACTTATTGTATTTATCTCTTTTTTTGTTTCAGTAACAGTAGTTGTTTTATCTACAGTCTTTGTACTGGTTTTTCCTTTCTTTGTAATCGTAATAGGATTTATTTCGGTGACTATTTTATTCTCTGTACTTGTATAGGTTACATTCTGTGGTTGTTGTTGGGGAACAACTACATACTTATACGGATTCTCACTCTTACATAGCGGATGATTTTGTCCTAATGTCAAACAAAAATCTTCGTTATTAGATGCATTTATAACAATTCTGGGCGGATCTTTATATACAACAATTTTACATTCTTTTTTGCTACACTCTGGTGCTTTTTGAACGGGTAAATTAAAACTCCTAACATAATCATCATATTCTTGACGTGGGAAATAAATAGAATTTCGGCAATGGTCCCCAGAAATGTTAAACCTATTACACCTATTCAATATATCTTGATAGACGTATTCACTACTAATCAATTGTAATATTAAAAACATAATTCTATCAATAGTTTTGTATAAAAAATATAAAATAGATCTACTACAAACAACGTATGAGGAAAATGATTTTTTTTATAAAACAATAATCATAAATCATAAACAAAATATCACTGCTAAATTATATCCATTGATTAATGACTTCAAACCACAGCTAACTGGGAAAATATTTATTAACTGAATTATGTTTTGAAGCTGGTTTATAATTTATTTTCGTTTTAAATTCGTATTGAATTATTTTATTGTTAACAATAAATAATAAAAAATACATCAAATGTATGGCCGGATAGTTTAATGGATATAATGCTTGCTTTGGGTGTAAGAGGTTCCGGGTTCGAGTCCCGGTTCGGCCCTCTTTTTTTCTGTCTAATAGAAAAATAAATATTTTTAATTACTAACTTTTATTATAACTTTAATAATGAATATATTTACATATTTATATATCCTCTGTTGTTTTCTCTCTTAAATTTATACATCCTTTATACAAATATCTTAATAAACAAATATACTTATATAACACATATATTTTATATTTTACAATTTTATATATATTATTTATTATCATACCAATAAAATCCATTTTTTTAAAATTATCATATTTTACCACATATCCATTATCATACTTAGTTTGTTGGTATATTTTTATTCTTTCTATTATATCAATAGCATTCAATAAATTATGATATATAAAATTTATCCAACAAACTTCTTGTTTCAACCTAATACTATTAATATAATCTAAATATTCATCTTTGACTAATTTTTTCTTTCTTATATTATTATTGCCACCAATCCAATCTTTCATTATTATACGATTAGTACTTCTGTTATTTATTGCTAAAACAATACTTTTATCTCTGTTGATTATACTATGTTGTATATTATAGTTATGTTCATATTTTACTTCATTAATATTCAATAAGTAAAATATAAAAATGATATTTATAAAAACCATGGGTACTGCTTCCACAATCGTATTTATACTTGTTTTTAACAACAAACTATGTCTTTGTTTTGTTTTTTTTGTGATATTGGTCTTTTATAAAAATTAAAATTTTCGTTATTTAAACTTGTTTTACCGTTATTTGAATAAAAATAATTTTTAAAATATTTTATAATTCAACAAAAAACACTAACAAATCGCATATTCATCATTATTAGCAAATAAAATATTTAATTGGATTCAATTATTATTATTTAAACAAAAGTTTAATGTATTGCAATATTTTATTTAATAATTTTTTTAAAATTGAATATTCTTATTCCTAAATATTCGTTTTTCACTAATCTTTAAAAGTTTCCATTTTATAGAGAATAGAATGTTATGGTTATTTGTATAATAAAGAATTATTTGAATATTTATTTCAAATATAATAAAATTTTTCTAATAAAGTATTTTTTATTGATTATTCATTTTTTTAAAAATATTATATTCTCTTATTCACCCATGGCTGATCGTGTTCATCAAAATTTTGAAAAGATGACTATAGAATTAGAAGAATACAATACATTGAATATATTTACAGAAAATGAACTTCAACAAATAATTCAAAAAAGACAATCTTTTGAATATCAAATACATCGTATGCAAAAAAATGAAAATGATTTCACACGATACATAGATTATGAAACAAGATTACAAAAAATACTTCAAAAAAGATTAGGAGATAAAATCACAACTAAAATCATGTCTTTTACCAAGAACAAAATATTTAATCTTTACACTCACTTACTTCATCATTTTCCCAAATTTCCATATTATAAAAAATTCGTTGATTTTGCAGTATCTAATGAATTTAATATCACAAGGATTATAACTGAATATTGTATAAGATTTCCCAGAGATATAGATAATTGGATTTATTCCACAGAAAAGTTACAATATATTGATACTCAATCAACAAGAACGTTGTTACAAAGAGCTATAAGAATTAATAAAAAAGAAAAAAGATTATACGAACATTTTATAGAAATTGAGTTAAATTTAATAGAAGATGAACTTAAAGAAAGTGAAGAAGAATATAATTTAGCATTAATAATTTATAATGAATGTAAAGATAATTGTAATGGTAAAATAGAAATAAAAAATATAGATTTTTTCCCTTTGTTCAAAAAAATAATAGAAAAATAAAATATTTAGATTTTTAAACAATTTGTATTATTTATTTTATTTGAATTTTGTTAATATAATTTTTTTTAGATACAGATAGTTGTATCACATAAACTTTGGTTAGGATTTTTTTGACTTGTAATTATTGAATATTGCACCAACCGTATCTTACATTCCATTCAAGATAACTATTATTTTTCATATAACATATATTGTTTTTCGCTTCAAGCTTGTATGGGATTCTCAATATCTTTCATAATCTAGATTATCCAAGTCAATAATCAATATAAAATTATTTTACATAAATATTCAAACATTATACTAATCTTGTAATTAAGTTTTGTATAATTATATAAGATAGGCATTATTCCATCCTCTATTTTCTTTTTAAATAACGACCTAATTTTTATTATAATATTTATAATTTTAATTACATTTTAAAAATCTAAATAAATTTAAAAAGATATATTTAAAGTATTAACTTTTATATTTAATAAATAATATCAATATTTTCTACATTCTTTCAAAGGTTCTTTATGTGAACTTTTAAATATATTTTCTATAATTAAATATTCCTTTATAACTGTCTTTAAAAGGATGTATAATAAATACACAGTACCAGAATATTATACTGTACATTACAACTATTTATTTTTATAAAAATAGTTTACATTAAATTTGTTATTATTTTTTTATCCATGAGTAAATCCTCCAAGAAAAAAGATAATATTTCAAATCAAAATAGATATTCTTCTACAATAAAATTTCCTATAAATCTATCTCATATTACAACATTATATTATGAAAATAGATATATTGGAGAAAATTCCATTCTAACAAAATATAGTATTCCTTATCCCTGTGTTTTGTCAAAGGAAGACCAAAATTACATTAAAAATAGGTTTAAAAAAATAAAACCATTTAATTTTTTCTTAAAATTTTACAATGAGAAAATAGATGAGATTATGACAAATTTTTTCATAAAAAAATTCAGATACAAAAAAATGATAAAATATTTAGATAACAATGAAAAATACAATTGTGTTGAAAATATACACACAACAGATAAAAATTATAATTTTAAGCTTGTTAAAACTACATATAACAATATAATAACATATCCTCTCAATTGCAAAGAAATCAACAAAAGGAAAGAATTGGATGTAAATGAAATATTATTTAATATAAAAGAAAAACCATATAAAAAAATTATAATTATTAACGAATCAGCATTAAAAAGAATAAATGAAGATTATTTTCTTGACGCAAAAACAGAAGGAAAAATCATCCTAATAGAAAAATGGTACAATAAAAAAATCACTTTAAATGATCTAATTGAACTTTATCACCATGAACTCATACCACATTCTACCAATTATTATTTCAATGGTGAAACCATGATAGCAGTTTATGGTTCTTGTGGAAAAGCCTATTACTCATTGGATAAGACAAAAACAATAAATCTATTGGTTGATGATAGTAAAATTAACACATATGAATGTGAGCAACAATATTTTACATATAAAAAATTATCTATTCTATTAGAATTGGTTAATGAAAATTCTGATTCCATAATAAATAAAGATATAATATTGGAGAAACATGATGATGGAGAAAAAATAAAATATGAAGGATTAAGATTGGATGATTTTATTAAATAAAAATATTGTTTATTATTACATCTATAAGATAATTTATATAATAATCAATTAAATAAAAATATGATTTATTATTAACATATAATTTTATTGTTATGTAATATATTTAAAAATATAACGATTCTAAAATAATCAAGGTTCAAGATGATAAAATTAAACAAGTAAATATTTTTATATCTAAAATATAATTTTAAAAAAGTAATAAGGTTAGCAGTATAATTTTATAAAAATAATTATTAACCTAAGAATAAATATATTTTATATTTAAATTAAGTTTATTAGAAGTTTTCTTAGAGGATCTAATTAATATTTCAAATTTTCATAAGGAAAAAATATCTAATTAATATTTTATATTTGAATTGAAATTGTTATAAAAATAAATATTTTTATGATAAAAGTTACCTGTAATTTTCTTATTGAATAATATAAATTTTAGAAAATATACGATGTTTTTTATAAAAATAAATATTCTACTAAAAACTTATGAGATAAAAAAAACATAAGTTAAAAGATTTAATTACTCATTCAATATTTCTTCACCATAATCACTTCCATCTGTTGTATCCAATGTTTCTGTAGATTCATCATCATCATCGGCGTTATCAACAACATCTTCAAATACTTCACTTCTAATCTCGATATTTTTTTCTGAGAAATATCTTTCTAAGGATCCAAAGTCGTCTTTAGATAGACCATTGAATGTATAGGCATTATCGTAACAGATGATTTTCATATCAAATGTTTTTGATGCTAGAGAACTTACATTGATTCTTGAAAATTCTACCAATCTTATATCTCTGTGTTTCATATTAATAACCTTGGGAAGAAACATTACACAATCATCCAATGGATATATGCAGCCTTCAAATGCTTTGATGGTACATTTTAAATTCTTAGATTTATCGGATGATA
Source organism: Spraguea lophii (assembly GCA_001887945.1). Taxonomy (NCBI): domain Eukaryota; kingdom Fungi; phylum Microsporidia; family Spragueidae; genus Spraguea; species Spraguea lophii. Next base: position 28,662 of record LDOQ01000285.1, on the reverse strand, counting down.
CAAATGATGATTCAGTTTTTATAGATATTTTGTAGACTGCTGTAATGATTTTAAGAAATATTTCACTTAGAAATCCAATGTAAACATTTTTCAACTCTGGGAATTTGTTCGATATATCTTCATTTAAATCCAATTGTATTTCTTGTTCCCCTCCTTCGAAGTTTAAAATAATGTATTCATATCTTGTTTGTCCTTGACGGATTGGAGGATTTATGTTCATCACAATATATCTTTGTTCATTATCGTCATCTTCTTCTACTACTTTTCTTAACGCATATATTCTTTTAATAGAGCTATAAAATACTTTATGTTCATACGTTTTTCCGACAATTTTAAGATGGTTTTGATAAAATAAATAATCGTTTCTTCCTCTTGGATACTGTGAAACTAAACTTTCAAGCATTAAAATTTCTTTAGTTTGTTCAATATTACATCTTTCTTTTATACTTTCAATAAACCTTCCATCAGGGAGTGTAAATCTTATTTCTACCACATTTTCATTAGATTCTTTAAATGTGCAAACACCCTCATTTTTAGTTTCGTATGCATTTTCTATTTCTTTCAAAGGAATATCAAATATCATTTTATCTTTTCTGTATTCCAAATAATCATCAGATAATGAAAAATGTCCTTTAAAAGTTTCATTTGTTTCCATTTCTCTAGAATAAACATTTATGTTATACAAAGCACCACAGCTATTAGATATTTGTACTGTATCTGTTTCTTTTATATTATTGATATTTATTGTGTCATTGGATGTCTTTATTCTTAAATTATATTGTTTTGTTCCTCTAAACATCTCCATTTGTTTTATATCTTCTTTTTTTAATGTTGTAATCTTTCCATCATCATTTCTTTTTATTGCTATACCAGTATCTGCTATTTTCATGACAATAGGAATTTCTTTGGATTTATCCAAATAGAAAATCTCTTCAAGGCTCAATACAGACATGGGTTAAAAATTCTGTAAAATAATAAAAAGTTAAAGTATATGAAACAAAAAAAATATTTAATTATTGGCGAAATGACCGGCCAATTGTTATCAACAATAATATGATATTTTGGCTTTCTTAAAGTATGAGTAACTCGTACTGACTGTTTTGTTACATATATCCATTAATTTCATCTTACCTTATAATTCAGAGTCTTAAGAATTTGTATATAATGCATTCATCATTCAATTAACAGTAATGAAATTTTAACTTCCTTCTTAACATATTATTAATCGAATTATTAATCAAATTATTAATCAAATTAGAAATTATAGCTACATTCGATAATCATTGGTTTAATTTAATAATATATTGTCGTATAAGGCATAGTTAACCCATACTATCGAACACACCTTAGTCCTCTGCCACCTTTTTATATTTTTATATTTTTTTTGTTTTGAAAATTATTCTTAGTAAAGGATTTAAATCAACTAAATTTGGGATTTGTTCACACATCACGAGGAATTAAATAACCTTTATCAATTATCTATCACTTTATATGATTGTATGTTGTTGTTTTTCATATAGTATTATCTTAATAAAATATTTACTTCATTTTGAGTTTAAACATAGATCAATTTAAAATAATAAATTTAATCATTTAGTTTTTTATCTCTTTTATTAAAAGTCTATAAAAATTTTTATACAATCATAAATAATTTTGTAAATTTCCATATTATTATATTTTTTGAGTTTGCAATTATAATAAAAATTAATATGTTTACTTATCTCCTTATCTTAAACAATAGATAAGTCTAGACTGTCATTAATTGAAAAAAAAGAATCTTTTAAAAAACACTGAGATTCTTACATTTTGAAAAACCTAGATTGTTAACCAAACCAACATTTATTTAAATTATTATTTTTTGAAAATTTTATAAACAATTAAAGTATTTAATATGCTTATGATTTTATAAATATTATTTGATCTTTTTTTTGTAATGTTAATTTTTATGATATCCCCATATGGGAAAGAATTTGAAAATTAATATTTTATATTCATTATTTATGACATCGTTTCTTTCATATTTCCTTTTATTTACAGTTCAAAATAAATTAATATACAAAACAAACTTTAGAAATAATGAAAAATTCAATTTAAAATATATAGAAATAGAAACATTGGATAACAACAAACTAAAACTTTTTAGCATAGATAATGGATATGATATGGATATATTATTTTTGCACGGAACAACAGTATAACCACAAAACCATTTAGAAGTATGTAAAGTTTTTTCAAAAATGAATTTAAATGTTTTTACGTTCTTTTATAGAGGATTCAATAGATCAAAGGGTAAGCCTTCTGAATTAACACTCAAATTTGATTTAGAAGCAGTAAAACACCACTTAAGATTAAGAAATAAACAAATGATAGTATATGGTCAATCTTTAGGTACTGGATCTGCTCTTTATTATGGGAATTTATATAAAATGTCACCTTTCATTATTTTAGAAAATCCATTTTCTAAACTCATTAACCATTCAAACAATATTTTAAAGAGAGCCTTAATATTTTTTACATGTATCGATAGATGGGATAATATTAAAGAGATTGAAAAACTTAATTCTCAAATATTATTTTTGGTATCTACAAAAGATAAAGTAGTAATATCAAAAAATCATGAAATTTTGGTAAAAAGTCATAATAAAGGTGAAAATAAAATAATTAAATTTGAAGGTGTAGGACATTTTAATGCAAGAAAAGCTCCAGATTTCAAGCCAACAATAGAAAATTTTATTAATGGAATAAAAAATAAATGATATTTATATTTTAAGGTTATTCACAATAAAATATTATTAAAAGATACGCAAATCTCTAACACATTGAAAGATTAAAATAGAACATTGAATCTTCGATAATATGAAGATTAACAAAAAAGAAAATTATAAGAGAATAATCCATTAATGATAATATTTATTTATAGCTTAATACAAAAATATACTATCTGAATTCTCTATGAATAAAAATACAATTAAATATAAAATAAAATTTTTTGGAATTTATCTATAAATTTTCAATTTTTTTGCGTATTTTTTTCATAAATTTTAATGAGGCTACAAAGTTTATTTTGAGTGGTTAATAATCCAATATATATAATGCATTTTTGATAGGTTTCTATAGGAATTCCAATAATTTAAATTAATAACTAAGTCTTTTACTATATTATTACATATTATTGGTATAAGAATATCTTTTATTTCTGAACAAATTCTTTTAATCATTCATTATCTCTTTAAATATCTTTTCCCGTTGCATTTTCTTTTGACTGTTACAGTTTCATTTATCTCTTCTTTTCTATTGATACTTTCTATTTCTTTTCTTATGTGAATACATAAAAGTAGATATCTCTTAAAATAAACGTACCGTTTTAATGACAATAAGTTTCTATATATTAGAGTTTACGATCACTTTTTTTAATGGTGTATTCACACCATTTATACATTATTATAATTATCTTGCTATACCCAATTTAAAACCATTAAAAACAATATTATTTTTTAAACATGTATTCGTATTGCTTACCTAATAACAGTTGCTACTTTTGTACATTAATTTCGATGTTTTTTTACATCATTTACATATGTTAATGATAAAAATCGTGTTTCTAAATGTATTGAATTATATTTTTTCATTATTAATAAAGTTTTATACAATTTCTGTTTTTTATACATTCATTGTTTCCTTGTCAAATATCATATTAGTAGATTCTAATATTTTACTTTTATCTTGTCCATTTATAAATACTATATCATTTTACATTGATAGAATATATTTAATAATATAAAATAACAGAAGTATATTTATTTAATAAAACAAAAAATAACAAATATACAAACATTATTTATAAAACAAATGAAATTATTCTTTAAATATATTTAAAAGAAAAAATCTTTATAAATATAAATGGAAATACAATTTTATTTATAAAAATTGAATTATAAAATAACTCTAAAAATTACAATTATCATACAATCTATTAATAGTAAAATGATACTATCATTTTTATGAATCACATAACTAAGTAAGGTAATATTACCACGATATTTAACTAAGATAAAATAACTTAATAAATGAAATCATATATCATTAATGAAATATATTCGGATAAAATCAAAAGTTTATAAAATAGAAAATTGGTTTTATAATTATTTTGCTAAAGAGATAAATTTTAATAAATAAATAAAAGTGAAAAGAAAATTTAGATATATGAATATTTGTAATTGATATTTTTATTAAGCTACATGCATATTTGATATTGGTCTTTACCTTTTTTGATTAAAAATCCTTGGTTGTTTAAAAGATCAATTATTTTTTCTGAAGGTTGATTGGTTCCACTATCTTCAATCATTTCTTCCAATTCTTTTTGTGTAAATTGTGATCTATTGTATTTTATCAGTTTCAATTTAATTTGTGCCATAGATGATAATTTCTTAGGTTTTTGATTTACTTCTTCCTTAAACATACTCTTTTTAAACAACGTAATAGCGAAATCTGCATCATTTTCTGTGGCAATACTTCTGAGTTCAATTTTTGCTCTAGCTTCTGCAATTCTAATTAATGCTTCTAGATCCCTAACAGTACCGTTTTCTTTATTTTTTAGACCCGAAAAATAATCCTCTATTTTTCCTTTTGCATTTTTAGAAAGTACAGGATGTACAGCACTTCTTGCGTATAATATATATTTTCTAAGAAGTTCTAAAGGAAAAATTTCTATATCATCTGATTTTAGTAAAAGATTTGTAAAAGAATCATTTCTGATTAACGTTAAAATATCTGTTTTTCTTCGTTTAACGTCGTTGTTGGCAAAGTTGTCTAACAATATAAATATAAGATCAAATCTCGACAGTAGCTGTTGGTCAAACACTAAATTGGAATTTAAATCTGTATTTTTTTCATAATGACCATATTTGGGATTATTGGCTGCAATAACGGTAGTTCTTGTTGGAACACTACATATTACACCACCTTTGGCTACTGATACGTGTTGATCTTCCATCGCCTCTAATAAAGCCGCTGGATTGTCAATCTTATCAAATTCATCAATACAACATATACCATTGTCAGATATCACAAGAGCGCCAGCATCTACAACATAATCTCCTGATACTGAATCATGCATTAAACTTATGGTAAGTCCTGCTGTTGTTGTTAAATTACCACTTACATATGTACTTTTAGGTAAGATTTTATTAGTATTGGTAAGCATTTTACTCTTTCCCAAACCGGGATCACCGATAATAAGCAAATGTATTTCTGATCTCACTTTACTTTCCCCTGCATATTTCCTTGTTCCACCAAATAGTGAAATCACAAGACCACACAATATAATTTCATTTCCAAATATTTTAGGGTATAAAGAATGTATAAAAGATGCCATAATATTTTCAGTGTTAGATATTTTCTTAAAATTACAATAATCAGATTCCAAAGCAATAGAATTAAATGCTTCGATTTTGTTTTTTAAGAGAAATATATTATTCGCTTGTATAACCAATTTGTACATTTCTTCTCCTTCTTGTTTGGCTTTTATAATCCCGCATAATTGTACAACATCACCTGGAATAAGAGATCCTACAAAGTCATCTAATAAAGTACACTCAATCATTGCTGGTATATTTACTTTTTCTGTAATTTGATTGTTTATCTCCTGTATTTTTATTTCCTGCACATCCCTTATTTTATTCTTTAGTTGCTCATATATAAAACTAAAACTTTTAGATTTACAATTCGTACATGTTTTGGGCTGTCTAAATACATTGTTTTCAATAACTATCACTTCTTTACATTTATTGCATTCAAAAAGCAAATGAGATATTAAAGGTCTTTTAGGTCCAATCCTTACAACTGTTCCAGTAAGAAAAACAATTTTGTCGATATTTCCAGATGAGATACAATTAAAGGATTCTTCGGGAAATGAAATAATTCTTACAGTAACTTTTTGTAGTGGATAACCATTTTTGTGTAAAATATCAGAAACTGCACATCCTATACATTTTATATCTTTTTCCTCTATTCGTTCTTTATCAATGTATTTTGTAAAATCTTCATACGAAATATAATATTTTGATGATGATGAAATTTCACTTAATTGCTCTTGTCTTATATCTAACTCTATTTTTCCTGTGATAATACTTATAAGATGTGCACTTTCATTCATAAGCGAAATATCATCACCTTTGAAATATAAATCCCAAGATTCCATGTTCATTTTGAAGCATAAATAAAAAAATTTTTAATATTGCTTGGAAAAAGTGAAAATGATGGGAATTTTTTTAATAAGAACATTTTATTTATTACAAGCACAAATTTACAGATCAGAGGATATAGAATATAGAAATAGATTTCAACAATTTACTCATCTTTACTTGGATTTCTGATGGTTCTAACACAATCAATCAAATAAAAAATTATTTCACTAACTATCACACCAACTGAAGTTACCACGAAAATTATTGCAATTCTCATAAGATCGTTTTGTGTTTCTAGAAAAGGATAAGGCCATTTGTTATTCTTATACGATAGATAATAAAGCCATAAAAGATACTTATATGAAAATACATAGACAATTATCTTTTGTTTTAAATCTCTTCGTATAGGATTTATATAAACCTCCATAATAAGGACACATATTGGTAGTAGATGCAAAATCAATTCGACTGCAAAAGAAGATTGCATGCTTTCATCTAACAAATCTTTAGAAAATATAAGCTTTTTGTCGTAAAAATATAGTGCCCAAAACATTATTGTCACAATTGTTTCTGCAATAAAGGCAAGAGACAAAGTAGCTTCAAAAATTGTTTTCAAATATAAAGATCCGGATAATCTGGCAGCTATTCCCATTACAATAGAAAAAATGGTAGCATAAAGACTCAAAATTGTTAGAAACTGTTTACGTCCTGCGAAAAGTTGGCTATAATAATCTCTTAATTTTTCAGGTAGATTGCCTTCCATAGAAACATATACAAAACAAGAAAGACATATTATTCTCAATAGATCAATAATCATGGGTATTTTTCTGATGGCAATTTTTTATAAGGTCATGATGTAAAACAAATCAATTTTCAAATATTTCTGGTAAAAAGATCGTTTTAACTTTCAAAAAAGATATGTATAAGAGGTTCTTATGATAAAATCGGTGTTATTAAGAAATTATAATTGATCTCGACGATGAAAAATCCTTAAAAATTTTTATGATTATTTGATGTGGTTGAGTATCTTTAAAAAATTCGAGAAATGTTCTAAATGTAAAAAGATATTAAAATTAATGATTAATGAGGGTATATACAAATGGTTATGTAAGTGTATCAATTAAATGTACGAAAAACTTTATTATTATACGGTTTTAAGACATCTTTATCAAAGATACTATTTGTAATCTGTGTTATTTCAACAAAAAAAGAAATTTTCAGAGAAAATGGTATTTTTAATAATATTGATGTAAATGTTAGGAATATATTATGGATTAAAATGAAATATATATTGAAAAAAAATAAAAGGAAAAGAAATAACTGTGGATATAAATGAAACTTATTTGGTAAAATAAAAGTATAAGAAAGATAAAATCATAAAAAGACGATGATATGTTGGAAGAATATGCAGGGAGACAAAAGAATATTTATTCAAACATCTACCAAAAGAAATGCATTAAAACTTAAAGAAATTGTCTTTCGCAATATAAAAAAAAGGAATAATAATTATTTCTGATTTCTGGAAATCTTGTAAATCCAAACAATTCTATAATTCAAACACAGAATATAGAGAATAAATGGAAACACGCGAAAGATTTTTAAAAACAAGAGGATCTAATACGAGTAAAAATATGAAAAATTATATAAGAGAATATTTTTATTTGCATGATAAAAAATGCACGTTTTTCGCATTATTGGACTTGTTAAAGGTTGTATGATGAATTTATTTTCTGTTAAAATTACTCTTATATATATATTTTTTTAAAAATTAGAAAAACGTTTTACCTTATAAAATATTCAATTCTTTTAATAATAGATATTCATAAAATCATCATATTCCTCATGCTACCAGTAAAAGCGTAATAGAATATAAATATTAATTAATTTATACGTAGAAATAATGATATATGATGATTTTTATTGTTTGTTAATGTATAATTCATATATAATATGCAAGATTAAAAGGATAATTAGGATAATCAGTGATAATGGATTTAAAAAAATAAAAAATAAAACAATATAACACCAAAATCACGAAGCAATGAATCCCAAAACTATTAAATTTAAAATCTTGACTCATAAAATAGTTTAAATACCAACAAAATAAACGAAAAGGACGGATTAATTACTGGATAAATCATTAGTATCGATTAGTTAAACTCACATATTGTACTCCCAACCAGATCAAAATAACAATTAGCTGACATGGTTGAAATATTTACATATACTTATGGTTATTCAATACCATACAAAAGGATATTGAATTTTCATCAAGAATGGATAGTGATATTTATGTGGATTATACATATACATTTAATATATGGGGAATATAAGGTAAGATGATATTAACGTATATTTGCAAGGAAACCAGTTAATACAAGGTTAAATGCTTCAAGAACCACAAGTTATAAACCATAGCAGATTACAATTGTTATGAAAAATTTTATTTATAGAAATTTCATTTAAAAAAATAGAAAAATAGCTTTAATTAAATTTCATTTTTATTCCATGTTTATCAAGAACATTATTTAATAAATTAACCGAGATTGATATATGAAAATCAGGTATATTTTATTTAAATTATAATAAACCATATAAGTCAAATAAAATAGGATCTATAATTTTATTCATATATTTACGTATCTTTATTTTTCTTAACAAAAACACGAAATTTTCTAAAAATGTTTAATTTCCTTCTTTTAGGACTTTTTTTCTTTCGCTAAAAATTGAAAAAACGAAGATCTTATTGTATTATTAAAAATTGAATAAATTGAATAAACTTTTGTTTATATTATTTATTTAAAAATAAAAGATTAAAAATGGCTATTTATTCAAAAATGGATTATTTCAAAATATTGTGTTTATATATAATCTTTCATCATCTTCTCTATGAAATTTTACAATTTTCTATTTTTTGTTGAACAAATATCAATTACAAGATATTTTGCTGATAAAGAAGAACGTGATTTATATGATTGTATCAATATAAATGCCATACCTATATTAGAAAATCCATCGACTTATTGTTTTTTCAACGCGCTTATTCAAGCGCTTAACAATGTTTACACAGTAAAAAAATATTTCAGAAAAAAATTTAGAAATAGAGTTTTAAATGAATTAAAAAATATTTTTAATGACCTAAGTATATCAAAACAATATAACCTGCTTGATTCATACGATTATATTATAGGAAGAATACTACCAGATGTATTTTATAATATAAAATTTAAAAACAAAGGATATAGTTCAACAATGATGTATAAAAATATTATTTTTCAAGGCCGATTTTCCGAAAGCTTCAAGAATATCTTTTATATTAAAGTGGATAATAAATATTATATACCATTTATAGAATTAAATACAGGATATACTTTACAGGATTTCAATCTGGAAGAATATCAAGATATTAACATTCAAAAATTAAATATGAATCCGATAGAATATATATTCAACGAAGATGATATTTTGTTACAATATCACGATCCATACAACGAATTTTCTAAAACTTTAATAAAGACTAATAATTATATATTGCCTAAAGTATTACACATAGCGTTTATACCATTAAGAACATATTTATATAATTTGCCAATAAGAGTAACAGTTAAACATTCAATATTTAATAAATACAGACTTAGAGCTGTCATAGTAAATATCAGTGAAATTAGAAACCGAGGACATGTTGTAGCATATGTGATAAAGAATAATAAATGGTATATAATAAATGATAATGAATCTATAAAGATAGATACACTTGATAGTGTGATGACACCTACAGCATTCATATACGAAAAAATTGGGCCTGGTCGTTTTTATAAGCAAAAACCCATCTATTTAAATTTCAATTAAATAGTAATGTCTTCAAATTTACTAATATACGACCATATTTCTTTTTTTATTTTTTATCGAACCTAACAAATTTATATTGTAATTTTTTTATAATAAAATATAAAAAAATGTTTTTTTTGAATTAGTTAGATATAATAAACCGTTTTATCGTAAATCTCTTTTATCAACACACAAAAGAGAGAAATATAATTTTTGAAGACCATGTCATTGTAATAATTAAAAAGAAACGACAAGCTTTAAACGAGTAAAGATATTTTTAGAGAACTCGGCAATTAAAGATATGGAACTTTTAGATGATTTTTTTAATTAAAAATGATACGCTTTTTAAACTTCAATTGTGTTTGCAATCAAGAATGTGATTATACATATACGCGTAATATATAAAATATTTAAAGTTATATGTTTTTGATTAGATTTTTTTATTTCCCACCCGAGGAGGAGAGAATCCTTTACACTCCTTTATTACTAATGGTCTGCAACTACTTTTTAGTAAATTAAAGATTATATTTATATAAGTTCAATTTTGTATAACAAATTAGTGAAGACATACAAAGTAGATTATTTAAGGTACATACATTATCATAGTTAAATATGAAGCATTCTATATCTTTTGTTGATTATTAAAACACATTATCACATGCAGACATAGTTAAATATTCTTTTTCTCAAACAAAAAAAATTTGAAGAAAAATAAGATTTAAGTAAAGATAAATAGTATATGAATATTATTTTTCTTTATTTGAATACACAATAAATAACATACTCATTTAAAGTAAATTATTATTCAAATACATGCTTAATTATATAAGTTAATTACTTTCCTATACTTTTTTTTAGAAAATAGAAAAAAATCTTCTTAATTTTTCATAATTTTTTTCTGATCTTTTTGAAAATATATAGGGGAAAATATTTTTTCTGTTTATAAAATAATATAAAGCAATCTATTACTACATTTAAATTTTTTTTCTCATATTTTTTTTTTTAAAAATAAAATATTATGAATTTTTTATTTATATTAAATTTCTAAAAAAAAGAGATCTACTGAAATAATATTTAAGAAAAAATAAATAAAAACGAGCTTTCTACTGGTTTTAAAAAGAAATAATTTTTTTCCTTTTTTTCAAAATATATTTATATTTTTCATCGAGATCACTTGATAGATGTCAAAAAAAACTATAAATAGCCGAGAAATTTTTACCCTATGATGACTCTCTGAACTCAGAACAATTATGAACTAATGAATGCTAACTCTTATATTATGAATAATAGAATAACAATAATATATCTATTTTGAAGGACTATAGTATTCTGACACAATGCAACATGAGCAAATCGGCTGTGACGCTATGATGCTTGCTGCAGATTCTAGAAATCCTTTCAGAATAGGTATAAATTATATAGACATATAGATATGATTTAATAAAGAAATAGATTAATGAATATCGATGATAAGGAATATTTAGTTTTAGCACGATGTAACATGAGCAAATCGGCTGTGACGCTATGATGATTGCTGCAAAACTAAAGATTTATTATTTGAGATATTCATTAAAGAAAAAGAAATAACGATTATGGAATAGGAAAAAAAATGAAAAAGAAAATAAAGGTTATTTGAATGTAATTTAATTATAAGTGTTATTTCTGTTTATAATATTTGTCTTTCTCACTATTTATTAAGATTTTTCACAGATTATCCTTGATAATAATTACAATCAATATTCCTAGAAAAAGAATGTTCTTCTGTTTTATAATATTTTATACGGGCTAGTATCCTTTGTTATAGTAATATCTTCTTTTTCAAAATCTTTCATAAATTATATTATTACTAATTTTACTATCTCTCAGCAGTAGATAATCTTTCTAAGTTTAGTTTTTCACAATTAAAGTTTTCTATAGGAATATTTTGTATACATTTCTCAAGATTTTTAAAAATTAACAACACGTATCTTAGGTAATAATTAAATCACAAAGTTTAAAGATTTGAATATTTTATATTGAAAATATTTTTGACAAACAAATATTGAAATTACTAAGAATTAAAGCGGGTAATATAAAAAATTAAAAGCAAAAATAGATATTCTATTATGTATTTCAGCTCCAGTACTAAATTAAAATAGCAATTATCCTGTGTAATTGTAATGATTGTGTTTATTCCTGACTTAAGCAATATTATAAAAAGAAAGAAATTATAATATTATTAAAATTAAGATGGCAAATAAATTAATGACATTCATAATATACAAAATTTTAATGCATTGTGATAGAGAGATGATAATGTAAAATATATAACAAAATTATCATTACAACTATAGCCGTGTTGTAGAAGTTAATTATCTCATACCACAATCATAATAGGTTCATTTCTATAATTCAGATAGTTAAATATAAAAATAAAGATTTACTCATATTTACGTATATTTTTTGGGTCTTCGATATCTTCTAAAGTAAAACTTTTTTTAAATATTCAAAAAGGGTTTATAATATGATTACTATGTAATTAGGTTAGTGTTTTCAAAATAAAAAATCTAACTTCGATCGTTTATATATAAAAATTCTAAAGAAAAAATATACAATCATGTTATATTAAAGATATATAAATTGTATAATATTCATATATTTTAAATGATATTTAATCCATAAGTTTTAAAGTCCCAATATAAATTAATAGCCTTTTAAAATTTATAATAATAAAGTTTTTTTTTACTTTTTTAATAATGCTTTAATTATTATCAAAGTTTTCCGGTTGGTTACGACTCACCAGGATTTGAGATTGTTGTTTTTTAAAGCACATTTAAACCTGTTTCGCTGTATATATGTATTGATCTCATCTTATATTATTTTCCAGTGTGTTGGTGTTTAACATATTGTGCAATCATCATTTTCTTGGTTTTAATAAGATTCCTACCTTTTTCAGTATAATAACTGGGTCATAAATCAATACAGGATTACAATTACAGCAGCTAAACATTACTTTAATGTAATAATGATATGTCATACAAAGCATAGTCAAGTTACGTTATAGGGCCTCGTTTATCTAACTACTTTTTCATTCATTTCATCTATTTTTTTGTTTTGAAGTTGGTCCCAGGTGATGGATTTGAACCCGCTTGAATAAAAATCGAAATAAATTTTTTTTAATATTATTCTAAAAATATATAATCCCTATGACAAAAATAATAAAAAAAACAAATTTAAATGTGATTGAAAATAAAAATAAAGACACAACAGTCAGAGTACAAGGTTTTATTTCTAATATTAGAAAAAGTTCAAAGGTTATGTTCATTGTGCTTCGTGAGGGGTATGAGACCATTCAATGCTGTTTCTTTGGTGAAAAATTTAAAAAATATGAGGAATTTTCTAAATTGCCATTGGAATCGTACGTAGAAATACAAGGTGTTCTTCAAAGTGCGAAAGTTTTACAAACATCAATAAAAACCAGAGAAATTGCTGTTGAGAGGATAGAGGTGTTGGGTGCATCTTCGAATTTACCTTTTACACTTAAAGCCGCATCAGACTCTATAAATGAAGAATCTAATGTAAAAGTTTCTTATCATAAATGTTTGGATACAAGAGTCTTGGATTTAAGGACCAACCATTCTAGATCTATTTTTAAGATTGTCAGTGTTTTAATGAATAGCTTTAGAACTTATCTCATTGACAAAGATTTTATGGAAATAAAAACATCCAAACTTTTAGAATCTGGTTCTGAAGGAGGAGCTAATCTTTTTCAAGTAGAATACTTTAAGCGGAAAGCTTATCTTGCTCAAAGCCCACAACTTTACAAACAAATGGCGATAATAGGAGGTTTACAAAGAGTTTTTGAAATAGGACATGTTTATAGACAGGAAGAAAGTAACATAAATAGATATCTATCCGAGTTTGTCGGTTTGGATTTAGAAATGGAGATAGAATCATATGAAGAAGTGATAGATTTTATTTACAGACTCTTAGTACATTGTTTTGATAAGATAAATGAAAATAAAAAGGAGATAGAATATATCAGAGAATACAAAAACTTTGAAGATTTAAAATACTCAAAAGAACCTATCATTTATACATTTGAAGAGTGCGAGAAACTTTTAGAAGAAAATGGTTATAAACTTAAAGAAAAGGATTTTAACAGAGAAGCAGAAAAGAAATTAGGAGAGATAATCAAACAAAAAAGAGGTGTTGACTTCTTTGTCGTAAAAGACTATCCATCTGAAGCAAGACCATTTTACACGAAAAAACACAAAGATTCAGAAAATACACGTTCATATGATTTTATTTTACGTGGGGAAGAAATATTATCCGGTGCACAAAGAATAAGTGATTATGAAGAATTGAAGAAATCCGCAATAGACAAGGGACTTGATCCAGAGAAGCTATCATCATATTTAGATTCATTTAAATATGGTGCACCTCCTCATGGTGGATGTGGAATAGGTCTTGAAAGACTATTAAAATCATTCTTTGGTTTCCATGATATAAGATATTTCAATATATTCCCAAGAGACCCTGAAAGATTAAATCCTTAGTTAAAAAATTGAATTTTCTCTGTTTTATTTTAAAATGTCACTCATATTAGGCTCTGGTTTAAATGACTTTGTAAAAAAACCTATTCTTTTAACTTCTGAACTATAGCTGCTAAACAATCTAACTCTTCCTTTGTATGGTGTAGTATATGCCATTGTTATGTTAATAATATCTCCTACTTTTAAGTATGTTCCCCATATACCAAATTCTATAGATCCTGTTTCATCAGCAACAAGATATGTATATATGGGATTTTCTTCTTTTGTTTTACCACATCCCAATTCTTTTATAACTATAAATATAACTTCTATATTCTTTTGATAATTTGTGATATCTTTAATATTCATCTAAGGATGTAAAATTTTATGTAAAAATTAAACAGTAGATATTTCTTCTTTTTAGAAAAAAAATATTCTTATAAAATATTGATAAGGAATATAAATGATGAATTCAGATGTTACGAACATAATATATATTTTAAGAAATAGAAATTATTATACATAATAACCTGGCTTTGGCAAAGATTAAATCATTCAAAATAAAAAGATAAAATCTTAGATGCTTATCTCAATAAAAAGCTTTTTTATGAAAATAAAACTTTAGAAATAGGAAACGAACAGAAAGTCACCTCGTCCTTAAACGAAAAAGCCCCTTCTTGATGAAAAGCAGAATAAAAAAAATTTATATAATTTTGCACTATTGTTTATCATTATAAATTATATTTATAAATCATTGCTGTGTATGTAATACTGGTAACAGATAAATATTTTTTTACTCCTTTAATGAAACTTTTATTTATTGAAGTTTCCAGACCGGCTACAGCCTATCATGGTCTATGACCTTGGTTTCATAAAACATATTTAAACTTGTGTTAACTGGTTTCACTACATATATTCATTAATCTCGTCTTACCTTATGATCCAGGCGTTAAAATTTCGTGTGTGATGTACGTAACATTCCATTCCCAGATTTTTAAAGATTTCTAATTTCTTTCTTGGCATAGCATTGGCCGAGTCGCAAATCAATACAAGGATATAGATAAATATATTTTTCTTCTTTTACTGGAAAATAAAAACAGAAGAATAATACTAGATTATTGTTAGCATAATAATAAGTCTTTAATAAATGTGAACTAAATATATTTTATTATTCATCTATTTCACAGTCTATCATAAAATATTGATTTTTACCTTGGATTGATAGATGTAATATTTTTGAAAGAAAATAATTATTTCTTCTAAATTTCTTATTGTTAAGGATCTTTATAAGATTTTGATTTTTACAGATTACTAAAATTTCACCTGTATTATCTTTTAAAATCATATTACAAATAACTTCTTCTTCTAAATTATGTTCATGATGTAAACGTTCTTCAAACACGAGTCGGCAATATGAACATGTATATAAAACCTTGCCATTCAATGGAAAATGTGCTTTTACAAATGCATATATAATACATTCTGATTCTAAAGGAATATCTCGTATGTTGGTAATATTATATTCACCCTGTCCTTCATTTTCCTTTTTTTTATGATTTACATCCTCAGTTGTAATTTCTGATGTTTGAAGCTTCTTAAATTCATTTTGTCTTTGATTGATATCATAAGCAAAAATGTGGTTATCCTGTATTTGTTTTATGGAATAATTGTTTTCAGAACAGCTAGCTGTTATATTACATGTTATTTCTGTCACTTTTATATTTCGAATAACATAGAATTTATTTATTTCAAATTCTTCTCTTACTCCCCAAACTTTTAGAAATAACATGCTATTAGAACAATAACCATTCGTTGGAAAAGGAAACTTTATATTTTGATTTTGTGTATTATCTATAAATTGTAAGATAATCAAATTATTACTTTCGTGTTTTTTATCTACTAAATATCCTACAAAATCAAAATATACATTTGATGTTAATTCCTCTATTGTTTTATATCTAGAATAGTTTTTACTTAAATAATGATTTTTAAGCTCTTTTATACGTTTAATTTCTATTTCTCCTAAGTCTTTCGTTATTTCTATATTTTTAGTGCTATAAGCTCTACCGACCACTTTTATGTCATTAGAATATCCTAGAATCGATTTATTTTCTGCTGTACATTTAATATTAATAACTTTAACTATATCTCCGGGTACAAAATCTTCGTCTAATAATTGATTACTAAAGATTTTACAACTTGTTACTCCAGATTCATCCATGATATCTAAAGTTGTTACATAATCAGTACCTTTGCTAAGTTTAGTAGGAAGATAATTTATTATTATACCAAGAATATTGGAATATCCTTTATCTTTGAGCTTATTTATCGGAACATATGATATATTCATGGGATCTAAAATATTTTTTATATTTCAAATAGTTCATATTTAACATTTTTTGTTCTTCATTCTGTATTTTTTATTTTATTGTATTTTTGTAAATATATTTTATGAATTTTACATACGGATTATATCAGAAAACAAAATTCGATTGTATTTACAAAGCTTTGATATAAATTGGAATTTTACAAAAAAAATATAAATTTTATCCTCATGAAAGCTATAGATCTTCTACATATAGCATATCAAGAAGATGTTGAAATAGAACCAATAGTTACCATACCAATTATTCATATGATTGAATATGATTATGGTCCTTTTATTCCTCCTAACATAGCTGAAGTTCCTTTATTTGTCGCACTCATGTTAAAAAAGAGTAGTATGTGCAGAATTAGAACACCTAAATATTTAGAAATAGAGTATTTAGATAGAATATATAACGAAGAGGTGGAGAATAAAGATGAATATATATCTATATATCCATATATATTTGAACTCTATCTAGTTTTTTGTGAACATTCATATAATATGGAAAATAGAGAAGAGGTAAAAAGAAAAGTTAAAGATATTCAGGATGTAAGATTAAAGAAGACGAAAAATGGTATAAAAATGGTAGATGGTACAGCCTTGAATCTGAACAATCTGACTGCATTCGAATATAACCAAATCAAAGAATATTTAATACCCGCTATAAAAATAATTAGAAATATGCGTAAAATGTAATTAAACGAAAGAATAGAATTTCGATTTTTAAAAAATAAACATAAGTTTTAAATAAAATTGTTTTAACGATAGATATGGATTATTTTTTATAAATTTAAGTTATAAATATCTTCAAATAATAAATAGTATGTTTCATTTAGTTATGTTCGAAGTTATAGACATAATAAATGAGTCAGTTTACGTGATTAAAATTTGGTTATGTTATAATTGTATTTTAGATAAAATTACATTAATCACAAATAATATTGAAACATATTATAAAGTATTGAACAATTACGCTTATTACTTTGATATAACAAACTATTGCGAGTTCTTGTATAAACCGGGAATGAATACATATATTTCTTTTTTAATGATTCTTAGTCATAATTAAATTGGGTTTTTTCGGGACGTAACATTGAAAAAATGATGTTTTTTTAAAGTTATTGGTCATTGTGATATTCTACTAAGGATATAAATTACAACTCATTAAAAAAATTATTTTATTCCTAAGCGAATAAAGCTTTTAACCATGCTTTTTCTGGTTTTTGGTTATTTTGCTATTTCAGCAAAATATATTTTTTTTTATTAAAAAAATACATATCTTTGAATATATGTGAAATATTTTTCTTTGTCTCAGTGAAAATAATATTAAAAATTAAAAAAATATATATAGAATTTAAAACTTATAAATATTATCTTAACAAACTATTTTATTTTTTGTCATATTTTGACCACAAGGTTTCTGTTTCAGTTTGTATTGATCCGATATTGTCCAGTGGTGAATCAGGTGGTAATTCGTTGTCGATATTCTTTCCATAAGCTCCACGACCATGATGGCTTATGCTTTTGTCATAATATTGATCATGATATCTGTCGCTTTCAGGTGATGGTTTGCTAAAAATAAATCGACGTCTGTTATCTTCTTTTGAATTATTTGGGGTTTCTTTATCCTGATGATTCGAAGGTTTTGAATAATCTGTTTGTTCATAATTAGTACTAATAGAATGTAAATTTTTACCATTACTTGTATCGGAGGTTATATTGTTTGTAATTGTTTTGTTATCTGTCAATACTTCTGCTCCAATAAAACTTGTATCACGAAAAACATTATCAGATAATATTTTCTGAGTACATAGGAACGTTTCTTGAGAATAATTATCTTCATAATTAAAACATTCTAAAGGGGTATATTCCTTTCGCTGTTTTTTAGGCATAAGGTAATCGCTGAACCAATTATCACCAGACGATAATCTATTACGAGGTGTTTTTGTTGAAATCACAGGTTTAGGGGTTTCGCGTGGTGTAGATAATTTTTCATGTGTAGAACTATGAATATTTTCGTGGGGAAAAACTTGAGTATTTGGATAACAATGTTGCATTGAACATCCATCAAAAAATCCCAATATATCTTTATTTTTCGCTTTATCTAATTCTTTACTAATTGCAAATAAAAGTTCTTTATTTGTATTTGGAAGTAATGTATCGTTGATAGTTTGGTTTAAATAATCAGAAGATTCTGTACTTACACCATTTTCTTCAAATGAACATGATTTACCGGTTAAACTATTAGAGACATGTTGAGTTTGACTGTATTGCTGTGTATCTTTCTCTGTAAATGACTTTTTCATCGTTGATATGTTATCAAGAGGAGGAACAATTTCGACTTCAGAATTTTTGTTAACATTTGTTAAAGGCTTTGTTAAATAATCATTGGTGTAATTATATTGCTCAGAAGGACATGTTTTCGGATAATGTACCTGGATATCATCTTCTTTGCCATATGTATTGATCTCTTTTTTATTATTTATGTTCTTTAAAGAATCGCAACTAATAGTGTTTGTTTCAGCTGAATGACATGTTTCTGTTCTGGCTTTATTTTGATTTTGTTGATTTTTCTCTGCTGAATTGGTATAATATTTGAATATATAATTTTTAGGAATTTGTTTTTCAACCTTTAAAATTCCGGTTATTTTCTTTTTCTCATTATATATTTCTTTCATTGTCATTAGAAATTCCTTATTACGATCAAAATGTCTGTGATTACGGGTAATCAATTCATCATAAGGGAATTTTTTTCCAGAGGAACATTCCATATGTTTGATTCCTGATTCATTGCATTCGGTCATTATCTTTGGTTTAATATTTCTTTTATATCTATTCGCATCACAGTGTCTTAGTGGCCACCATATTGAAGATGATCGTTGATACGAAGAATTATTAGCATTTGTTGATGTAGTTGTATGTTGCTCCAAAGTCAACGACGGGTTGAAGAATATTCCGGAATTCGAAGGACCATCCTCGTCTAAAGACGTAGATTTGTCAAGGAGTTCTCCAGCTTCTTGACTAGTTCCCGTTGTCGCTTCACAGATATTATTGGAATTTAGAGTTTCATTACTGTTATTAAAATCTTGCTTATTAGGTAAATTAAAATAACACTTATTTTCCAAAGAATCGGTATTATCAAAAAACTGTTGTTGAGGCGGAGTATTCTGATAACACGCTTCAAATGATGTTGGATATGTGTTTGTTACATTATCTTGATTATTTTGTTGAGGATATTGTTGATTAAAAGTAGTTGTCGTATACACTGCATTATTTGAATAACAAAAAGTTTTATCAAAAACATCATTACTATAACCAGTTGCTAAAGAAGCTGATTGAGTGTTTGGATCATTATAATAAGTATAATTTGATTGCTGTGTATGATCTACCTGCTGAGATACTGTTACATCATTTTCAATACATGGAAATGCATAATCTTGATGATACGATTGATAAGGTAGCTGATTATTGCTAGAAATAATAGTACCAATATTTAATAATGTTAACTGTAAAAATAAGCCCATAATTATCTAAATGCTAAAATATTTATACTATTATAATTAACCATATTGGGATTTCATTTTTTTAAAAAGTCATTTTTAATGACATTTAATTTTAAAAAAATTATAAAAACATTCTTATATCTTTGAGTAAACAAAAAATTACTTTTAAACAGATTTCATTAAAATTTATTTATCCAATTATTTTTATAATTTCACAATGAGATAAATTAAAAATCATTTCATAAATGAATTTACTATCTTTGATATTTTTTACTTGAATATATTCTATAAACAAATAATACATATAATTATACTCTTTAAACTCATGGATATATATCTAACAAAGATAATATTTCTATTTTGATATGTAAAAAATTAAAATCTTATATTATTTTCATCGTATGATAGATATTAGCTTGTTAGGGAATATAGATATTTCTATGAGATATTCCTAAAATGTAGCCATAAATTATCTGTTATTAATCCTTGCTCTAAAGTTGTTTGTTTAATAAGCAAATTATGAATTGAAAGAATTGTTAAAACTCAACTTTATTTAATAAAATCGTTTATAATATTTAAAATGAAATATTTTTGAATCAATCATATTTTTCAAAAACATTAAAATCGTCATAAAGAATGTTTATGAAGTATTACACCTTATATCCATTATGATAACTAATAATGAATCAATAGGATTTTTGACTTGACATAAATCAAGAGTACTCCGAACAGATATGATTAGACAGATGTCAATTTTCTTAAAAATAAAGAATACAACTCATTTTCGTTGTCTGTGACAAAACATTATAAAAAAATATTTTTTTTATATAGATTTTTAAATTATTGGATCTGAAAGCTTTTATTGGATAATAGATATCTAAATTTATTTTTTATACCAATGTTTTTTGATTTTTGTATAGTTAAACATCCTTTTATTTAAGACATCAGTAACTAATGATATGTTTAATTTTTCTTTTAGTTATGTTGTATATTTATGAACATGATTTTGTTTTATGATTAACAAATTATCTCTTCAAAAATTACAATATATTTGAATAAACATTGAATTTTTTGTATTCCAACTTAAAAAACTTTATTATTAAAATTTTAAAAAAATGTTTTTTATCTTATGTTCCGATTATTTAGACTTCATTAAAAATAAAAATGTTGAAGTGAGGATAGAAAAATCACGTTTATAATTTCAATTGTAAATCAGAACGTGAAAAAAGAAACGAAAATACAAAGTAGATCATGTGTGATGTAATTAATAATTGGAATAAAGAATATTATTATTAGGATGGATAAATATAATCATCCAGATTTAATACAAGACAAACCAAATGGGTTTAATAGTGTTTTTGAAAACTGATTCCATGTAAATATAACGATCTCGCAACCGGTCAGGATAAAAAAATTAAAAAAATATATGGTTTTGAATTAAGGCAAATTTTTATTATCGATTCATAAAAACTTTCTTTCTTTTCAATATCTTTGAATAATGCACCTTCTTATAATTATACGAAATGAAGTTATTTTTTTGTTATTACTGATACTTTAAAGATATATTTTTAATCTTATCAAACCGAAAATATTCTTTCTGTCGTTGTAATGTTCGTTTCTATAAATATTATTAATTCTAAAAATTTTATTATTTCGGAAAGTTTCCAGTTAAATTATTTTCAATTATAAACTCCCTCTTCTCAAATTAATTAAGATTTACAAATAAATTATTTTAAATATGTTAATAAACTTAACTTGATTAAGATTAAAACTTCTATTTAGATTTAAAAAATTATTAAAAATTTTCTAGAATCCAGCATTGTATATATTAAAATTATTCTTTATAAAACTCATATTTTATTCTATCACTGTAATGGCATTTAAAATATGGTTTTATAACATATATAAACAACGACCAATTAAATAAAATATCTTTTTTCTAATAATTCTAAAAATGGGTCGTACAAATAATCCAAAGATATTTAAATTTATCTTTAGGTGAGTAAATACCAATCATTTCTTCCATATAATCAACCTTTGAAATATTTGATTCTAAGATTATAATTATTTTCTGCAAATTATTTTTTTAATCAATATTCAATTATTCATACTTTTAATTGGTTCTAGATTTTTAAATATAATGAAATATATTTATCTATGTCAAGAATACCATCACACATTTGAGTTTAGGATATAATGTGTTTATGTCTGTTTAAACAATACAAAATATATTATAATAACAAGCAATTTTGAGATGATACAAAGAAAATATATGCAAAATGGCTTTAATTAAAAATTTTTAATATTTTTACAAAATCGAAAAATAAAAACAAATTACGTATACCATCTAAAATTCACAAATCTTTATGCAGTCCTTCCGCAGATTAATGTTACCATCATTAATTATAAGTAATATTTTATTTATTATCAATTTCACTTATATCTTCAATTAAACTATCAGCCATCTTTGTATAAAGTTTCATTTCTTTTTCAAATTCATGAAGTTCTTCGTTAATAGATTGTTCTAAATATTCTTTAACAGTTAACAAACTATTATATTTATATTTGTTTAAAAAATATTCTATAGAAGATTTCATAGCTTTATCTAAGCATATTTTCTTATTGATGATCATCTCTAATTGATTATTATATTCTCCTTTTAATAATCTGCGACAAAATAATTCTCCTGTATTTTTACATTCATGTGAAATGTTTTCAGTCTGTAAATCTGTGCTATATCCACATATATAACAAAATAATGTATCAATATTCTTTTTTATTCGATAAACAAAAAAATCTGTATCCATTAATTTCGAATTGTTTAATTTACTAATAACAAATGTCTCATTTCTATTCTTTTTTATATGTAAATTAAGTAGTATACATTTTTTTGAATGTCCCAGATGTTCAGAATATGGTTCATCATTCCTCTCCCAACCATCCAAAGATTTATCACAGAAAAAACAGCGCATACATTCTGTTTCACTACATATCAAATAAAATCCACATACTGAAAAATTCATACGTGTAAGTTTATTTTTATCTTTCCAAGTTTTGAGTGTTTTTAAGCGCTCCTCAAGTGAAATCATGGGGAAAACATATATTTTAAAAATTTTTATAAAAGTAAATTCAAAATATATTTTAGTTAAAATAATATGATACGTATATAATCTATCGAAATAAGAAAATTTATTTATTTTTTGTTTATTACATATTTTTATAACAATAGGTTATAATTCTATGAGAATAATTTATAGATATTATTATCAATTTTAGTTCATAAAAAAACTAATGAACATCACATATTTGACTTCATAAAGAAATTAATAGATATAAATATTTCTTTCCTTTCTTTATAGAAGATTTGGCTACAAAATAAGGACTTGCTAAAATATATTTTTAATTGTAAAACATATTTAAAGATATAAAAATTATTTTTTGAAAAAGAAGCTATTATTTTATTTGTTATTAAAAATAATTAACCTTATTTATCATTTAAATGATTTTAGATTCTTAATTTTATAGAATTTTTTATAATTAAGCAGATAGATTAAATACAAAATTATAAATATTATTTAATAAAATAAAACCAATATTTATTATTTATAAATCTTGTATCATTAAAATGTAATTCTACAAGAGCCGTTGTCATTAAAAAATAAAATAATTATATTTTTATATAAATATATTTTAAAGTATCTTTTTATTCTTCGTAAGAAAAAGAGAAAATCTTTAATAATTTATTATTA
This sequence comes from Spraguea lophii, assembly GCA_001887945.1. Lineage (NCBI taxonomy): Eukaryota > Fungi > Microsporidia > Spragueidae > Spraguea > Spraguea lophii. The sequence continues at coordinate 4,515 of LDOQ01000285.1, read as the reverse complement.
ATATTTCGTTAATAAAAAATGCTTTAAAAACATCTAATAAGTTTTATACTATTTTTTTTATTTATCAATTACATTTATTTATGTGGTCTATCAAACATTATTTAGAAATGATAAATTAAAGATACTGTAAAAATATACCTTGTCTTGTTCTTTTATAATTGTTATAACAATATTGAAAATATATGTTTTTATTCTAAATAATTATCAGTATGTTTTATGTAAATTAATTTAATAAGTAAAATCAATCATTTGAAATATAAACATATAGATTAATTAGGATATGGTGAGTCAAAAGCCTAAAATTGGCAAGAACCTTAAAGAAAAGGGCGAAACGGTGCACAATAGGAATTTTAACGTTTTTAACTGTGGTATTCGTAGAAAACGTCAAAATCCTGGTAAAATAAAAAAATTTAAGGGAAAATCAAAGATAGATAATGATGTGGATAATAAAAAACAAGACATTTATTCTAAGATGATCTGTTTAGAAGATGATATTGATTTTAAGTTAGACGATCCAGATTCGAAAAGAAACAAACTTCATTATCTCCTTATTTGCATACAAAAGGAGAAGAATTATTTTTTACTAAATGGAAATAGACCAATCCATATAATGGATGATGGAGAATATCATAATAGTAGTGATTCAAATATTGTAAATCATAGGCGCCGTACTAGACCTGAAGAGTCTGTCCTTACCGGAAAAAAGAAAACTGCGTTAGATTATTTACTAGAGCAAACATCAAAAGAATTGCAAGAGCTTAAGAGAACAGGCGGCTCAGGCCGATATAGATATTATTCGGATGAAATAGATACTGACCCATTCCCTGTTAAAAAATATGAAATAGATCGAAAAAAAGCTTTGAAACCCAAAATTTTGTCAGAAAATGGATACCCCAATACAAATGATATTTTCTTTAAAATGATTATACGTTCGGGCAAAAGAATATACCCTTGCCCAGAACATGGTTGTTCTAAAGCCTTTCCATCGTTGAGTAGAGTCAAAAGACATTATATAGTGCATACAGGTGAAAAGCCATTTAAATGTATAAATAAAGAATGTAATAAAACATTTTCACGAAAGGACAATATGATTCAGCATTATAAAAGCCATTGTATGGCATCTAAGCGGAGATGAAATTTTGTTGTGTAAATAATAAATAAAGCACATTTTATTTCTTTTGAAACTTTATTTTTGTAATTAAAGATATTTATTTCATCATTTTTTCTACTTTTTCAATTAATTCATCACCTACAACCTTTGGTGCTTCATCCTCTTCTTCAAATATTATTACAGCTTTTTGTTCTTTCATAAAACCTACAAGATTTTGACAATCTTCAAAATCATTTCCAGTAATATTTAAATATTCTAAATGCCCAGATTTAGCATATTCTGTAAGTAGATTTAACCCGTGTTGATCTATATCATTATATGAAATATCCAATCTAAACTTTGTCTTTTCTGAGTTGAATCCGCCCAAGACTCTTTCTTCTTCTTTTTTCAGTGCCTCGTTTATAAAAATCTCAATACCTTCATTAGTAACCAAACAATCGCCAATTATAAGATCGTTAATGTTAGATTCTGCTAAAATCTCCCCTAAAAGTTTACATCCTTTGTCAGAAATCACATTGTCTCTAAGGTCTAAAGTTTTAAGCATAGTTAAATTTTTTATTGAGGAGAGAAGTTTTTCCATGGTTTCTCTATCGACACTATTGTATTGTATTTTAAATGTCTCTAGACAAGCAAAATGTTGTAAAGCTTCTCCAAGTTTTTCAGCTCCTGTTGTTAACCTATTTTGAGAAATATCCAAATATTCTAAACATTTATTTTCCATAGAAATAAGGGCAGCTGCAAGTTTTTCTATTCCTATTTTACCAAGACCACAATCATTGAGCTGTATTCTTTCTAAGTTTTCTGTTTTTTCTATGAATAGAAATAATTTATCTGTTAAAAGGCCACCCAATGCATTTTCGCTCATATTAAAAGACTTTACAATTTGGGGATTAAGATTCCTTAAAATAATTTCCAAACCTTTAATCATTTCTTCTGGTGGTAATGCAGTAAAAATCTTTGAAAGATGTATATGTTCTAAATTTGCATCTTCTAATTCGTTAAACAATATTTCTAGAGCCTCCGGGTAAAATTTATTACCAGAGAAATCTATTCCCTTTAAAATTTTCTTGTTATCTTTTATTTCGTCCAGTAATTCCTTCAAATCTGTTTCTGTTTTGTAAACTTTTAGTTGATTTTTTATACTGAGAATCATTAAAGGGTTATAAAAATATAAAATATAAAAACATAAAATTTTGAAGATAAATTAATTTGGGGTATTAAAAATTGGATAACATATTAAACCAATGATTCTTTATTTATAGTTATTTAATAAAGCACCTTGGTTTCCCTCGGGTTTCTGGTAAACGAAGAATTACAAAACATAAGAAAAATAACATCATCACTATATAAAAAATAAACGAATACCTACCAAATTGTTTGTATAGCGGTTCAAATGAAAAAGATATTAAAAAGCCAGAAAGCCAATTCAGTGGAACAATTAATGAATTGGATGCAGTCACATATTCTTTGGGAACTATTTCACTACCAACAATCCATACCGCAGGTCCTAATCCAATTGCAAATCCAAAGATATAAGTATATATACCCCATATCATAGAAAATTTTAAAAGAATAATAAGATAGCCAATGATTGAAATTACAGAGCTACTTATAAGAAGGGACTTTCTTCCAAATTTATCTATCATAAACATCACAAGAACAGTACTGATTAAATTTACAAGGCCTAAAATCATCGTGTAAAGACTAGAGTTGCCTGTTTTTTCGAATAATGATGATGAAAACATCATGAGTCCATTTATACCAGAAAATTGTTGCGCTAAATGGAGTATAAGAGAATATAGAATAGAACGTTTGCTATTAACATTGTTAAAAAGATCACGTATACCCTTTTCATTTTCATCCTCAGAAATTGAAATATTTTGGATTAAAAATGCCAAACATCCAAGAATTAAAGATGATGACGAAAGAATTATAAGGATTATATTATCAATATTTCCTTTATCACCGATAAGAAAATTTACAAAATTAGTAGCAAATATTCCTGTTACTATCATCAGTTGAAAGGTACTTCCTATAACACCTCTTATATTTGCTGGTGATATTTCCAAAAGATATGGGACGGTGATATTTGAACAAATACCTACTGCTATACCTGATAAAAACCGTCCTAAAATACAAATGTAAGGAGAATTCAATAACATGTATACCAAAAATCCCGTAAAGTAAATGAAATAACAAGAAATAACACCTTTTTTCCCTTTTAAATTTAATGCATTAGGTAAAAACGAACCAATGAAAGCACCTAAAAGTAAACTCGAACCCATTATATTGTAAAGTTTATCAGCACTAAAAATATACTTTTTTTTATTTGAAGCTATCATCTTCTTAAAACCTTTTTCTAAAAGTATATTCAATGGTATGTTTAATCCAAAAAGTAATGAAGTAAATGATCCAACAATAATAGAATAACTATTTTTTAAATTCAAAGATTCTGCCATGGGCTTAATTTATTGCAAATATATCAAATTTCTTGGAAATCAATTTATCAATTTATTTAAATCTGTTTTGAAAAATAATTATATTATTTTTAGGTTTATTTGTTATGTTATATTTGACGAATTTAAAAATATTTGACAGTAAATTAACAGGATATTTTTTTTATTAAAAAATCCAAAAAAGAATAATTGGTTGAATTTTATATTTCAACATTGAAATTTATTTTATTATCAAAAATATTTATTAATTTATCATTTTAGAAGAAATCTTTAATTTTAATTTCTTATTATGATCATGGTTTTTAATTATTATATCCCATCACCATAATTTGAAATTATTGTTTATTAAAATATATAATATGTTTGATCTAATCTATATTAGTCTATTTAAACAGTAATCATGTTTTATTTATGTTTAACATAATTTATGATATGATTATATCGCATATATCATGTTTTTATTATCTGTGATGAAATGCCGATCTTGTATGAAATATAATAATATTTATAAGATAAAAAAAGACTATTCACAATACATCCTGTAACCACATCACTATTTAAAAGTAAAATTATCATATAAAATATAGTTAAACTGCAATATCAATCTTTTATAACCAATTTATTAAACTGCTTTTTTATTTACGTTTCTTTTATATAGGAAAACCAAATTTGCAAGCCATAAATATTTGATGATTATTATTTTTTTAGTTATTGAAACAGAATTGTTGGATTTTTAAATACCATAAAAGATTACCAAAAATAAAAAGTATAATTTATAGATTAATAAATCGAGCTTTAATATATGATTAATAATATTTTTGATGTTTATCTCTATTGTATGGTTATTTTCAGAAACGTACAAAATTACGAATAAAAATAAATATCATGGCGATCAATCATAATATATATGTTAATTTATTCTGTATAATTAAATGTATCAATTGTATT
>LDOQ01000022.1:0-37394 GCA_001887945.1 Spraguea lophii | reverse complement strand
AATACGTCTTTATTACTATTCAAAAAAATAATAGGATATGAAAATATATTTAAAAAACTAATATTAGAATATTTGAAAATAATATTCAATATAGAAACTATATTCAAACGAGGATTAGCAACATTTGAAAATTTTTTCTATAATGGAAAGCATATCAAAGAATATATAAAACATGTAATAGAAGAAAAAGAATAAAATATTTTATAATAAACAATAATACCTAGTAAGTACAAATCAAATTAATTCAATAAATATATTTTTATTTATATTACTCATTCTGACCCATGTTAACAGATTTCGATATTTTAAAAAAATTTAAAAAAGAACAAAATCTTCTTTTCATAATAAATTTTTATAGAAATAAAAATATTCCATCTAACATAATACCATTTTATTTATTTTATTCTCTTAAGAATATACATGAATATCATTTAGAATTTCTTATTATTATAAAAATATATTTAAAAGAATATCTTCCAGGAATATTTTCAGAATATTTTAAAAGTCTTCAAACCAATTCTAAAGAGGAAATAATATATGAATCCATTATATACATTATAAATAATTGTATATTAGATGAAATTACATTAAAAAATATTTTTATATTTTTCAAAAATTATAAAAAGAATGAGATTCTTACACAATTTGAACGTAAAAACAATCTTAGAAACATAATATTTAAAACACCAGATATAAATAATAATGAAATAAAATTATATAAAAATCTTATAAATCATTATAAAGGTTCTGTCAGATTTATATTTTTATTAAAACTTATATATTTTTTAAACGATGAAGAATATCAAGAACTAAATACTTTTATAAATTTAAAATTAACACATGATGATGAAATTCATATTTATTTTTTTGTTATCATAGAAATATTAATAGATCTGGGCAAATATGAATATATAAAGAATATAGAAGATGTATTAAAAAGAATATATAACAAATATAAAATAAAATATTATAATGAAAATAAAAATACTGATAAATATTTTGTAGAAGAATTTAAATATATTCTAAGAATAATGGAAAAGATACAAATGAAATATAAATATTCTATCATCAACAAAAAATACTCGAATATGATATTTACTGATAATATAAAAGATATAGAAATATATTTACTTTTAAAGCCATCTCTAACACATATAAATATACAACAATTAATTCTTAAATATTTGAGAGAATTTGATTATAATAAAGATATTCTACAATCTAATTTATCTTCTATCTTTGATATCAAAGTTTTGGTAGAAAATAATTATAATAAACTCGTAGAAATATTTTATAATGAAAATAATTATAAATCTTTATTAAATATTTTAAAAATAAAAAAATCTGTTATAATAAAAGATATTATTTATAACGGAATCGAATTCTATAAGAAGCAACAAATAGAATTTAGAAAATATAAATATTCTAACAATGAAATAGATTTTATATGTTTTTTAGAATTTTCTATAACAAATAGATTGTGTGATAGAGCAACACTCAAATATATCTTTGAAGAAAGTATAAATTTGAATGGAAATATTTATATTTTTTCTAAATTCTATAATCTTTATGATATTTTATTACATGAATATAAGTCTTTGGATAACATAATAGATTCTACAAAGGATTTGAAAAGAAATACAAAAATAACAAGCGTACTAACAACTAAAAATGAAATAATATTAAATTCTAAAATATCCGAGGATTTGTACATAGATGAAAATATAAAAGATTGTGATACGGATAAAGATAATGTATATGTATTTATCGCAATGTTATTCAATAAATTATATCAACAATTAGAACAAAAATATTCTAAGGGATACATAGAAAATAGCAATGCAAAAATAAAAAATGTCTTAACATGCCACTCAGCAGAGATTATACAACAGACTGGGGATTATAACAGTCAATATATAAAATCTATTATAAATTTATTTTATACTATGATTAATTTATCAGATAGATTTTTAGAACGTAGAATCTTACATAGTAAATTTATAGAAATAATATTATATTTTAAGACAGATAATAAGATTTTAAATCTTATAATAGAAAGATTTAGATTAAGATATAATACTTTTAAAATAATCTTAGAATATACAGAAGATACGATATTACTAAAAAAGCTTTACAACAATAATAAATATTATTTTTTATTTATAGGAAAGTATGAAGAAATAACAACAAAAAATAAAAGAAAGATAATCAATTTCATAAAGAAATATTATATGTGAATAAATAATCATTAATTGTTAAATTATCCTAAAAGAATAAATAATTAGTTTAGAAATTTACAAAAACTTTAGTTTAATCTTTTTTTAATAAAATTAATAATAAAATGAGGACGTTATGTTTATTTTTGTTGTCTAGATATATATCTACTTAAAATTCATATTATCATCACCAAATCTTTCCTCTTCTTTACAATTTACCATCTGTTTTCTTTAATATGTATATTTATATATTTCTAATATTGTATGAAAATAAAAACATTCTTATTCTATTTTCTATTTTTTTCTTACGGATTAGGTATTATCCATATTCTTTTAATTATGACGTTTAATTAAATTTTTTGAGATAATAATCCAATACTAAAATTCCAGAGCTTGAATTACTTATTTGGAATAATTTTCAAAGCAAAGTGTTATCGTATAAAATATGGAATGATCGAAAATATTTAAACATTGAAACTCAACCATATCTTATTCTATTTCTTTGTCTATCAAATCAAGATAGTATTTAGTTGACATAGTTACGATTCATATATTGAATACTGATTTGGTCGATATTATATCAAAAAAGAAGTTGAAAACCTTTAAAAGACTATAAAGACGGTGACGTGCATCACACACAAAAGGATAACACCCTGGAGCATGGGATGAGATGAAATTAATACATATCTGTAGTGAAATCAGTTAATACAGGTTTAAATGTGTTTTAGGAACCGAAGGACATGGGGCATGATGGGTCGCAATCGGATATAAAACTTCTATAAATAAAAGTTTCATTAATAAAAAAATCCTATAATTTTCACGTTAAACAAATTAATATATTATTAATTTTGTTATAAAATTTAATAATCTCATAATATCTTGTATTGTGGTTAATTAAAAAGAATTTTAATAAATAAAATTCCACTTAAAAAATAGAAAGTTAACATTTTTTATGTATTTAACATTCAGGAATTAAATATAAAAACGTTGTTCTTTCTTTTTACATCACCAACTACAAATCATCTACATCCACAAATATATTAACTATTGATTTTATATCATCTAACGAATACATATTTATTGTATTAACAGATGTTTTTGAAAATATTTTTACTATTTTGTTAATGATTCTCTTCTTAAATTCGTCGTCAATCTTATCAGATAAACTAAAAATATTTTTTATACTTTCATACATGTCGTATATATTATATTCAAGAAATGAGTTTAGGTTAGAAAACTTATAATTTCTTAACATTGGTTCGAATTTAGGAGCTCCATTATTCAAATAAAAACAAAGAAGGACATCTTTTACGCGTAATATAGAAAAATGAACGTTCAAAAGTGAGAAATAATTTTGAAACGGTCGGAATCCGAAGTGTTTAGATTGCATATCGAGCGAAAGAGCTGCAATCTTTGTTAATATTTGTGTTACTTTTATTAACGTATTTTTGATACTCATTTCTAGACTATTATGTAGATGTGGAACACTTCCTATGTTTGAATATGCTTTAACTTTTATAAGTTCGTATCCTAATATTTGTGTATATATTTTTGTAGTTTCTATTTTCTGAAGTAAAATAGATATTGGTACAATGTATTTATCCAGCTCTTCACAAAACTTTTCAAATATAAAACGACAGGTTGGTGTCGCTGGATAATAAAAATCTTCTATTGTTATTCTGTTTGGATCTCCGATCCTATCATGCCCTCCGTGATACTCTTTAATTATATTATATATATACTTTATTTTCGAAGATAAAATTTCATGATATTTGGCAAAATAATTTATAAGATTTTCCAATAATTTTTCTATAATAACAGATTCATTTATAGCATTTTCATACTGGGAAAGTTCATCGGCTGGATATTTAACAATTTCGCAATATTCCTTAAACAATTCTAATAGTTCTGGTCTGTTTAAAGAATCTGGTAACATATAGTCAACATGTAAATTAAAACCTAGATAACCCAAATATATTTCATCGTCTCTACTAAAATTTAAATTTGTAATTGAGGAATCATGATTATTGTATAAATCTTCTATTCTTTGTTTATCTGTAAAAATACATTTGGCATATGGAGTTGGAATGAATGTATAATTTAACAACTTCAAGCATAATAACATTATTGTCGATAAGAACGATGCTTTTAAAATATATTTGATATTTTTCTTTGTATTTAAAAGCATATGTTTACTTACGGTTGAATGTTTAAAAAGTTTTGTATTATTATTAATGAATAAATCCATAAGGAATAATATTAATGTATATATATATAGTTTTTATATAAGTTTTGACGTTTAAGTTAATATTTCTCAAAAAAGTTAAACATAATATTTTCTTCTTTTTAAACGATGTTCCTTTTTTTTAAAAAAATAATAGTATATATAATACACTAAGTATAAACATAAAATAAAAACTTCATATATTCCAAATTAGTTAAAATTCCACATTAATAACAATCATATCATAAATGTCATTGAAGTGTCAATATTATTTGCAGATATATAAATATAAAATCTTTGCGTTAAAAATCATAGAAATTTACTAAAAATGGGTGTAAATAAACCAATACATTTCCATTTTTAAACAACATCATTTATAAAAATAAAAAAACAACAACATTATGTTAATAATCACACTGTCCTTATTTTCTCTTGCATCATACGCGAAATCCTAATGTTCTGAAACATAAAGTAAAATGAGATTAATGCATATCTGTAACAAAAACAGTTAGTACAAGTTTAAATGTGTTTTAGAAACCAAAGTCATAGACCATGATAAGTCGCAACCAATTAGGAAATTTCTATAAATAAAAGTTTCGTTAAAAACCTAATGAATGAGAAAAAATATTAATTTTAAATTCAATAATAAAATAAAGTTTATTTATTCTTTCTACTTTGAATGATACCATCAACTCTTAATAATAAAATAACTGCTTCTATTGCACTTTTCAAACACTGTATTTTTATAGCAATTGGTTCTACAATAATTTCTCTCATATCGGCTACTACACCTTTTACTCCATCAATTCCATAAAAACTATCGGACATATGTTTATCCTCCAATTCTGCCATCAAAGCTAATGGATCAAAGACACCACTATTTTTTGCCAATGTTGAGGGTATTATTTTTATAGCTTCTGCAATTTCAAATACAACTTCTTTTTCAAATGAAGAAATAAATTCGTTACTTTTTTTTAATTCGTTTGCAACATACATTTCTGTTGCACCACCACCCACACACATTTTTGGTGAAAGTTTTATATTTTTTGCTACCTTAACTGCATCGTAGAAATTTCTTTCTAATTCGTTGATGATATCTCTTGATGGTCCTTTGAGTAAAACAGAACATGCTTTGGGTGATTTTGAAATAAATTTGCAATAGTATTCATCGCCGATTTTTTCATATTCGAATAAGGAACACTCAGTCCCAATATTCCTTTCGGTAAGATCCTCTGTTCTACTTCCTATCAATCCACCAGTACACTTACTAAGTCTAAGAGTTTCGGTCTTTTTAAATCGTCTTAATGCAGTAATATTATTCTGATAGAATAAAGAGATAGCATAATCACAAATTCCTTTTTCAGTGACAACCATATCAGGTTTCATTTCTATAATTTTCTTACACATTTCTTCTATTTGTTCTTCTTCGATTTTTAATGCTCTTGTAAAATCTTTTTCGTTGTGGAATTCATAATTTGTTTGACTTTCTCCTTTCTTGTATTCTAATGGAGTATCTATTATTAATATTCTTGGATTTTCTATTCTTTTTCTCATTTGAGGATGTATTAATGTTTTATTTATAATAACCCCATTTAATACTTCAGATCCTGAATATCCTGGTGTAAAAATCTTTTCAACCTTAGCTAAGCTTTTAATATCAACTTTCTTTACAAGTAAGTCATCATAAACTATATCAACTGCTTTTATAGCCAATGATGCTATATCTATTCCTAAAATACTACAAATTTTAGTAGAAACACTTCCTGCAACTATTCTGTGTATAAACTCCTCATTTTTAATTTCTACACCATTATCATTCATACATTTAACAGCGTATTTTAGAGCTCTACTCAAAACAGAACAAATTTTTATAGGATGATATTTTTTTAAAAGCAATTTACTCATTCTACGCATAATTGCTGCAGCCAGAATTATTACAGATGTAGTACCATCTCCTACTTCATCATCTTGTGTTCGAGCAAGCTCTACTATGCTTTTTGCAGCAGGGTGTGTTACATCTAATTCCCTTAATATTGAATGACCATCGTTTGTAATTTCCAAGGAACCGATTTTTGTAAGAACTAGTTTCTGAAGAGACAAAGGACCTAAACATGAACTTATAATAGAAGATATCATATTAAGAGCTTCAACATTTTCTTGTTGTATCCGTAAAGCCTGATCTTTCACTAAAATTATATAACTCATTGGTTGTTGTTGTGAAGACATGGGGTGAAATTTAAAATTTTAAAAAAATTATATCTTATTTCTTTGCTTTTCTAAAAAAATGATGATAAATCCAATGTACCTTACCAATAATTGTCAATCTCATTTATATTTGTTTTTAATATTGTATTGGATGATAAAATTTTGCATTGATTATATTTTATTATTTTGACCCTATGGAACGTAACATCAATGAAAAGATAGATTTAATAAATTCTCTTTTTATGCAGATGGAAAACAAACCTGGCGTTAGTTTAATAGATATTCTTAAAGAAGAAATAACTAAACTAAAAAAGCTCAACAAAGAATATAAAGAATTAATAGATGGAAAGAGTATCGTTCATACAGAAAAAAGAACGTCAAAAACAAGATATCATTTAGCCGATGGTTCTACATACGTAGTTGATAGGAATAATAAATACAGATATCTTTACGATGTAAAAACAAAAATAATTACATATGAATTTCCTAATGGGCAAGTAGAAAAAAGTTATCCAGTGGGTATCAAAGAAATAAGATATCCAGATGGAACAATAGGAGTAAGAACTGGGAATAAAGAATATGAATATCTTAAATAAAAATTAAAAAACATTTAAAAGATTTTAATTGTCCTGTTTCTTATTTGTTTCTTCCAATGATAATTTTATAGCCATGGCTAATTCTGGATCGTTTTCCTCCCAATCATCTTGTTCAGTAATATCTGCCACAATTGCTCCAAAATCATCTTCAGGTGAGATATAAACAGAGGAATAATTAGGATGTTCTAATTGAACATCGAATAATTCCTTATATTCCTTAGCCTCCGCTAAGAATATAATTTTTACAAGCACTTCTTTATCTAGCATGGTTTTAATACGCTCTACTGCTGACATGATTTGTTCATCAACCATATCTGGCGGTAATAGCGTTCCCATACAAAAGACTAATGTGCCATATTTGTTTTCTTTGCTATCCAAAGCTTTTGAAGCAAGGAAAAAAGTACTCTTTAAATCTAAATTTCTATTCAACGGAATTTTGGATATGAAATATTCTAAAAATGATAGATTTTTAGTCGGGGTAGCAATGAAATGTGGTGTTGGTTGAGCTAATGGTATAATACTAATTTCATTCAGTTGAGAACTTGAATACTTATTATCTATAAGTTTTCTAAGTGTCTCTATTTGTAAAACATATCGATTTGGAAAATAATCCTGATTACACATAGAAATGGAATTATCTAAGATTATAACTATTACTTCTGGCATACCCCTGAAAATAGATTTGTTTATAAAAATTAATTTAAAAAATTTCATACAAAATATACAAGATGATTAAATATTATTGAAATAATATATATATTTTATTTACTATTTCTATATTATTTTGATTTGAAACTTTTTTTAATCTTTATTTATTGAAAATAAACATATAATATTTTTAAAATATATTTGTGAAAACAACACAAAATTGCTATTATGTAAATTATTCAAAAAATAATACAATGTTTTGGAAAATTTTATAAAGATATATTAATTGAGAATCTCTAAAAAGATTATGGCCAATTTAGAATATAAAATATTTAAATATATGATAATAACACCAGGTATATTGTTTTAAAAACAGATACTTGATAGTCTACAAAACAGGGTTGGAATTAAACTTTAATAATCAGTAGATTTGAAAGTATTAGTTTATTTTTTTCAATATAAAAGACGTAATATTATGTGGTTGTATATAATTTTGTTGTTTAATAAGAATAACGTTTGGCCGACACAATAAAGAGATATTATATAGATTAATGATTCAGCAGGTAATATATAATTTGTTTAGAGAACAGAATATTTTTAAATTTAATTTTTGGTGGAATCCTATTCTTAAGATCCAACACTCCAAATAAAATGTTTTGTTGTTAGGCCGTTGTAATTTTCCAATCAAGATATTATTTTGAAACGAAGTTAGCTAGATTTTTCGGTAAAAAATCTATTTAACTCTCAGGTAGATAAAAGAGTGGTTTTAAAAGAAAATAAAGCCATCAAATAATCTTTAATAAGTCCAATAATGCAGAAAATGAGGACTCTTTATCATATAAATAAAAATATTCTCTTATATAATTTTTTATATTTTTACTCCTATTAGATCTTTTTGTTTTTAAAAACTCATCACATATTTCCACTTATTCTCTATGTTTTGTGTGTGGATTGCAGAATTATTTGAATCCACAAACTTGCTGGAATGATTTCCGTTGTGATGGTTGTCCCCTTTTCTTGTATCATAAAATACAATTTTTTTAAGTTTTCATGCATTCCTTTTAATAGTTATTTCAAAAAAACATTCTTTTATCCCTTTCTACCTATTCCTCCGACATGCCATTGTTTTTTTTGTTATTTTACCCCTATTACACTTCCTTTTTGTAAGGTAAGTTTCATCTACCTCAACTGTTGATTTTTTTCTTCCTATTCTTTTTTTCGGATAGATATTTTATTTTATTCCATAATATATTCCTAATATCTACGCAGCTAATATTAAAAATTCCGTTCTCTCTTAAATTTTTTTTTGAAATATCGTAAATTATCAAGAGAATTTTTTTCTAATAGAAGATGAGTATTTGTGCATCTGAATTAGGACACTTCCATAACCATTTGTATATGTCTTCATTGATCATCAATTTCAATACTTTTTTACATTTAGAACATTTTTCAAAATTTTTTAAAATATCGAGATCCACCAAATAGTCAAAAAATTCTTGTGAGTTTCTCATCAACGAGATTAATTCTAACCTGTCGATAACATTCGTTTTTATCATAATGGTCTCTTTTATATACTTTTTTTGAAAGTTAAAACGATCTTTTATCCATTAATATAATAGGAGGGCAGTCGTACACGGCATAGCCAATGGTACGTTATCGAATCCTCCTTCCCTCAACATCCTTTTTTTCTTTAGGTCTATCTTTCTTTCTTTTTTTAATTCTTATTGAAAAGGAATTCGAACCCCAGACTTGGTATTTGGTTGCCATCCCACGATCACTCAGTTAAGCATCTCATACATTAGGTCATACAGATCTAATTGAAAACCTTCACATTTATTTTGTATATATGCTTGAATTAAATCACCTAAAATATTGCATTATATTTTCTTAAAATATTACCAAATGTTATATTAACTCTGTTCTAATATTTGGCTTGGTATCCTATTATTCGATTTATGTTGCTATACCCAATATAGTTTTAATCAAATCAAAGTCCGTGTATAATGTGAAAAAATAATGTTTCAATATTTTTCTCTCAAAAATACATTATAATTCGAGTAGCATGAAATTTCACATTATTTATAATTAAAATAACATTACCATTTAGTATATTTCTCTATGCACTTCGTTCCCAAAAGTACAATATCTTTCTGTATTATAAGTTACATCATATATTATATAATACAATATTTCAGTAGGAGAAAATATCATATAAAATAAAATATTTTATCCTCTAACCAGGTCTGAATATGTGATGGCATCATGTTTACTAGATTAAAATCATAAATTTCGCTTATATACAGATTATATTATTTTTCCCGAGAAAAAACAATATCTTGTGAGCAAATCTAGGTAAAATCAAGTAATAATTGGTTACACATTCTTGCTATTCTAACCTAGACCTACGGAGAATCGCCCTGTTCTTTTTCTTGCAAAAGTCGAAGTAAATACTAATTTTTGAAAAGTTGAATGTAATATACTACCATTTCCGATAATGTAATAATGTATAACTAATTTCTATGTTAAAACTTTGTCTTCTATAAAAACACCTCAAATAATACTCTTTTTATTGTCTTTTTCTCATTCTTTTTTTACCTATATTTTTTTGATGATCCTGAAAAGCAATCTATCAGAATTAAAATCTAGAATTCAATAATTTCGTATATAGTTAACCGGTTTAATTAACTAAAAACATGGATTTAGGAATATTTTTTGTATTTTTATTTCTTTTGATTAGTAAATTTTTTGACCTTAATGTGTTGTTTTTTTCTTTTATTGTTAAAGTTTAAAAAAATAAATATTTTACAAGGTTCATTCTTTTATTCCATATTTTAACTTTTCTATTGTAAAAAATTCAGAAAAGTTGTTAACTAATAATTTTTAGAATAAATATTATAAATTATATAACAAGATTATTTTATCTTGAAAATTTAAGAAATTAAAATTTATGACATCTTTTTTTTACTTAAGCAATATCAAATTAAAAATTATTTTATAAATACAATTTTATAAACTATTATTATTGCAAACGAATAATAATCATTTCTAATTTTTCAAAAATAGATTATTAAAATAATGTTTGAAAAATGTAAAATAAGCTAAAATTGACATCTTTTATTTATTTGAATTTTTGTGTATAAAGAAAAGTTTATTATTCATCATCCTGTTCCTCATCTTTTGTTGTAGGTGTTGTTTTTTCCTCAAGCGATGCACTTTTTTGTACTCTGCTTATTTCATCATTGAGTACGCCATCCATAACTTTTCTAAAGGAATATAAATAATGATAAAATATGCTCATATTATCTTTCATTTTTTCATCTATATCATCTGGTAGCTGACATTCTGGTGTTTTTGAATTCGAAGATACATTCTTTGCTAAAAATCCCTTTGGACCTTTAACCACTTCAAAATTCACATCCTGGCCCGGTATAAGATATACCACATAACCTTTGGGTGTAATTATTGATGAAAAATGAAAGAATACATCCTCCCCTATTTCATCATTATCAGGGATTATAAAGCCATAACCACGTGAATAACTGAAGAATTTAATCTTTCCATTGAATATTTTCTTTTCCTTCATTTATTAACTATTTAGGGCTTGATCATCGTTTTAGTTTTTATCATAAAACAAAAATTGATCAATAGATGTAATACAAACGTGATACATTTAAATGAAATATAGAATATTAACCTTATTTTTTAAAATAAAATAATAATTTTATAATTCTTCTACTTAAGGAATAGGTGACAAAAATAGTGATAATTTTTAAACGATGAGATTTTTATTGACTTTAATATCAAAAAATCATATAAATAACATATTAAAAATAATTTTTGTAAAATAAATATTAGAATCATAGGTTTAAAAAATATTTTATATTGTAAAAAAAATATTTTTCTTTTTCTTGAGATATTAATTAAATAAAATAAAAAATATTTTTTAGTTTATGGTTAATAAGCCTTTTATAGTTTATGTAATTATATATTTCTTATTTTAACAATATACCATATATATTTAATACATATTATTTTATTAAATTAACTATTATTAATTAAACATTCTGTAATATTCAATATTTCAAACATATTTTTTTTGGAAAATACCTTTAAAATTCATCTATTTTTTTAAACATTCTAATATTTTCTATCAGTTATTTAAAAGATCTTTTTATTCCTTTAATTTTTAATAAAAAATAGATAAAGTTTTTAATTTACAGTTCAATACGACATAGATAAGTGTATGGATTTATGGAAAATTCATAGAATATGTGTTTAAATTTCTAGGAAAAAAAACAAAAATAAAAAATGGCTGAATGGAGATTTTATAAGTAAATAGTTTTGTATTATATGATATGCCGTTTTATAATAAATACTCATTATCTTTTGTATTACAATCCTTTCATTTCCATGCAAATTGGTAACCATTATATCACGAATGAAATTATATTCCAGTAAAATTTATAAAATAGCAATGGTGTGAATTTTAGTAAATAACAAATTCTTTAGAATATAAACTATGATGAAAATAATGTACATAAGTAATTGAACTATACTATATAAACATATATATATATTTAGAAGGAATTCGTAATTCAATAATCGTCCGATTTGAAAAATATCTTGAAATTGTAATTTCTAATTCTTTTGAAAACAAAATTAATAAGATGACAATGGCCTAATATTAAGTATTTCTATGTAACCTCATTATAAAATAGGTAACTTCTTATTCGACTCTGTCAACGGGTTTTGTATTGATTAAACTAATATTATACAACGAATTAGGTTAAGGATCAGACATCAATAGAAAGGCGGTAGTGATATGCATCATGAAACTCTAAATCAGAAATTGTTATTGTGTTAATACATATTATATAACATTTAACAAGTCTTGACCTAGCCTGACCTAATTAAATATTATAAATTATGGTAGGCTGAACTTGCCAATAAATTTGTACAGATAAAAGTACTTTAAAAATTATAATTTTAAAGTATTATCAGATCATGTGAGATGGATCAATCAAAAATTTTGATTATAATTTAGTTTTATAATTAAAAATGTGAATAAATTTTAACGAATTGACGATATTAAATTAAAAGAACAGTAATGTCTATTAAGATTATATCAAAATATAACACATTAATCAAGATACGTTCAAATAAATACATGTTATATTTTTATAACATAAAAATAATATTTTTGATATAAAATAACATGTTATTATTGATAACCTAAATTTTATATTATAATTCAATATATTCAAGAAAATTTGATATAAAATAATGGAAATAAATATAACTACAATAAAAAATATATATTGGATTTGATACAATAATATAAGATATTTAATTATAAAAATATAATGACGAATCAAATGGGTTTAAATGTGACAAGAGGAAATTTATATTAATAATAAATTTCTTATAACCAGGTATTAAAAAATTCAATAGAAAAATACTTTTAAAAACAAAAAAATGAAAATATCTTTAAAAAGTATCTTTCATATATATTCTTAACGATGTTATAATAATATATAAATAAACGTATCGAAAGATGAAAATAAAGCATCCACGGGTTTTATTAATTATCAAAATATAATTCAGATGTTATCATTTGTGGCTAATTGTAACATATTTTTTTTTATAAATAATATAAATCAAAACAAAAACTGAAACAACTATTTAAGTTCTATTTCATTAAAAAATTACTCAAAAAAATAGTTTTCAGATTTATTTAATAAAAAATAAAAATATTTTTTTTTTCATTCTCATTAGAAATAAAAAATTTTTCGAATACATAATTATTTTTATACATTAACAGAGGTTTATCTTGAAACAAAAATAGTTATATCATATTAAAAGAATAACTGTGTATTTAATGTTATAAAATAATATTTTATATTTATGATATAAATAATTTTTTAAAAAGAGTTGAAAGAAAGAGAGAATATTTTAAATAATAAATTTTTATTTATGAGAAAATGTTCTAGAAAAGTTTCCAGATGTTTGTAGAACAGATGTAACTGAGCTTCATATAATATATTACTCTTGACTTTCTGTTAAGGGGTAGAATAAAAATGTAAATTAATATTTGTTTTCTTTATTTAAATCTTTTAAAAAATCAGAATCTAATAATTCAGATGCAGTTTTACGCTCTTTAGGATTCAAGGTTATCATTGATGTAAGAAAGTTATGAAATTGAGTATCTGTACGCATTACTCCTCTAAGGTCTATAGGATCAAAAGGTTTAAATTTAGCAACGAAATTAGGAAGTTTTGTAACACCAGGCCATGTATCTTCTGTAGGTGTTCCCATTATTTTGAAAATCCTAAAAATCTGATCAATTTCAGAATCTCCAGGAAAGAGAGGTCTGAGAATACGTAGTTCTGCTACAATACATCCAATACTCCAGATATCAACAGAATAAGAGTAATGCCTGGAACCTAATAACAATTCTGGTGGTCTGTACCAAAGAGTTATAATATCGTGTGTATATGTTCTTAGAGGAACACTTATTACTCTGGCCAGGCCGAAATCTGCTAATTTCATGTTTCCACTTCTATCCATAAGTATGTTTTGTGGTTTGATGTCTCTGTGTAAAATACCTCTTTTGTGACAATAATCAACACCAGAAATAATTTGGTATGCCATTCTTTTTAAAAATTGTTTTTGAATATTTTTTCCTCTTTTTAAACATTCATCCAGGAAAGATCTTAAATCATTGGGTATATATTCAAAGACAAGAAATAATTTTTCTGTGTAAAAAAATACATCGTTAAGTTTTAGAATCGATGGATGATCTAAATCTCTTAGAATAGTTATTTCTCTCAATGTTGTGGGTGTAATTCCTTCTTTCTTAGTCTCTTCATCTATTTTTATTTTTTTCAATGCTACAACATTATCAGTCCCCTTTTCATAAGCTCTGTATACAACGCCATATGTACCTTCACCTATTTTTTCTATTTTATAAAACGTATCTATGAACATATACCCTTGAAAATTTTATTAACTTTAAAAATATTTATTACAACAAAAAACATAAATATACATCATAGAATGAATCAAATTTCAACAAAAAAATACAGAATAAAATATATTTCAACATTATCTGAAAAACAAGCTTCCATGGCGTAATAGGTTAGCGCGTTCGGCTGTTAACCGAAAGGTTGCCGGTTCGAGTCCGGCTGGAAGCGTTTTTTTGTATCTCGTATATATACGAGTGATTAATAACAATAAAATTTTACACTTGCCCATTATGGATATCCAAACAAATTTTTTAACGAATGAAATAGAGTAAGTTTATTTTTTTAATTAGTTTACTTGAACTCTGTAACTCAGATCCTGTATTTGCCAACAACTTTATAAAAAATATAAATGTATTTTTTGAAAATATAAAAAATAAAAAAATAATTAATTATCCAAATTCAATAATCTTATCCGAATTTCCTAGAAGTTCATATTTAAATCAACTTGTGGTTGTTAATGGAACAGTTATAAAATCAGAACCCGTGCTTATTAAGAATGTTAAATATGAAATTACATGTTATAAATGCCATCATACAAAAAAAGTTATAAGTATTAAAAAAACAAAAGATTACACATGTTTAAACTGTAACTCCAGTGAAGTTTCGCAGAAACATCTGTTTGATGAAGCAGTAAAATGTCAAATAATTCGTATTCAAGATATTGGTAATTCCAATTCTATGACCGATACTCTTGAAATAGAAATCGTAGGAGATGATACAGGTAAATTTTTGCCTGGAGATAAAATCAATGTATTAGGTATGGTAAAATTAAAATGGCCTACGCTTAGGGTTGGGGAATGTATTTTCCCATTGATAGTTTTATCAGCACATACAATTGAAAAAATTGAATATAAAGTCGATAAAAACGATTCGGAACTTTTGATATTTGATTATCTGCAATATAATTTATTTGATAGGCAATCGTTTATTTTACAAACATTTATGAAAGAATTGTCTGGTCTCGTACATATTAAATTTGGTATATTACTTGGACTTATAGGAGGAAATCGTACTAATACCGAAAGAAGAAGCAAGTGTCATATTTTGTTGGCTGGGGATCCAAGTACAGGTAAAACTCACATTTTAAAGTCTGTAACGAAAGTATTAACACCGTCTGTTTTTATTAATGGGATTGGAACCAGTGAAGCTGGTCTGACCACATGTGCTGTTCGTCAAGGGAAAGAATGGGCTCTGGAGGGAGGTGCTCTTGTTTTGTCAAATGGTGGAGTATGTTGTATTGATGGATTTGAATCTTTAAGGGTTTCTGAAAAAGGTGGTCTATTAGAAGTTATGGAACAGCAAACACTTTCTATAGCAAAAGCAGGACTTATAACCACTCTGAATGCAAGATGTTCTATTTTTGCAGCATACAACACAAAATATAAATATGATCCTATCAAACCAATTGAAAAAAATCTCAAAATTTCAACACCACTCATAAGTCGTTTTGATCTAATTTTTTATATTCAAAATACTGAAAATTATATTAAAACCGTTTTAGATAGGCCTTTAAAACATGATGA
Organism: Spraguea lophii; assembly: GCA_001887945.1. Taxonomy (NCBI): domain Eukaryota; kingdom Fungi; phylum Microsporidia; family Spragueidae; genus Spraguea; species Spraguea lophii. The sequence continues at coordinate 20,957 of LDOQ01000022.1, read as the reverse complement.
AAGGAAAGACAAATGGACCCTTTATGTATTTAAATATCTTATAAACGACTTACCATTAGAATCTAAAATAGATGAACAGGCAATATTTCTCTTAGAAAAATATTATAAAAAAGTGTGCAAAAAATTCAGAATCACATATAGATTCTTAGAATCTTTACATAGATTAACTGAAGCATATGGTAAACTTTTCTCTAAAGAAATGGTTGATAAATCCGGTGCGGCCACAATAATATTTTTAATGGAAACTACAGAATATCAAATAAATATAGTAGATTTTTGCAACAAAAAAATATTTTTAGAAGAAAAATATTACAAAAAGAAAGAAGAAGAACTTTTTAAAATTTTGGAACCAAATAATTAAAAACTTCTATTAAAATTTTTTATAATAAAATTTATTTTTTAAAAATATTTTTTATTTCTTTTTTTTACCCATATGCCTAAACTCAATAGACACAAAGCTAGCAGATTGGACAAAAAGATCAAACAAAAGAAGCTTATTGAAAAACCACTAGGATTTTCCAGCCTTGATATCATCAAATATGGAATAGGACACGAGGGTGCAGCAAAACTAATAGAAGAAGCAGGTACACTTACTTTTGTTGTTGATCAAAGAGCAGATAAAATCAATGTGAAAAAAGCTTTTGAAGAAATATACGGAGAAAAAGTAAAAAAGGTTAATATCAATAATACTATGAAAGGAGTAAAAAAGGCTTATATAAGATTAGTTGAATTGGGAAATGCTGCAGTGGTAGCAACTAAAGCAGGAATTCTATAATAAAGAGTTTTTATTGGATACATTTCTAATTTATTATGTTTTATAAATTTTATTTTTTTATAACCCATGGATCCTCTTAGCATTTATTCTCTTATACCAGAAAATTTAGAAATTACTTTATTTCAAGAAACAAAAAAACGTTTTAAAATATTCCTAAATAATTATAACAATATATTCTATAACTTTATAGCCATTATTTATAAGAAACACGATTTTTTACAAATCTCACAGTCTATAGCTATTGTTCTGTCATTCTTTATTGTTAAAAATATTGATGTATCTTATATGTACCATGTAATACGTACACAAAGTCTTATGAAGATGTATGTGTTATTTAATGTTCTGGAACTATCAGAAAAACTTATTGGAACTTTGTCTTCTGATCTTTTAAGTTTTATAAAATCATTTGACATCGCTATAAAAAAGAATTATAAAAAATATTATATATCAACATTTTTCTATTCCATATCCACAATAATTGAAACCGTTATTCTTTCTATGCAATATATTGTTATTTTACAATCTATACACGCCTGTTCAAATACACTCTACGCTCTTCTTATTTCAAATCTCTTCTTAGAACTTAAGAGTTCTGTGTTTAAGAGAGGAGACAGAAAAATGGTTTTTGAGGTTCTTCATCAAGATCTTTTAAAAAGATTTAATCTTTTCTTATACGTAACATTATCATTTTTCCATATATATTTCGAGCCCAATAATGTCAATGATTTCATAAAGCCTCTTTTGATTCTATTATTTAAACTTTTGGCAGATTGGGTAAAACATGCTTTTATTTGTAGGCATAATAATATAGATCCTAGAATATATGCACTCTTTGATGTCGAATTTAAGATACCATATATTTCTGCTGCGCATAATGTATTGTTTTTGTGGATGATATATAGTATTTTCCAAAAAGAATTATTTCTTGCAGTATTTTTTATTGTTACTTACAGTCTTTCAAAATTATATTAAATGCATAAATAAACGAATAAAATAATATTTATTTTATACTCTTATTGATGCAAAATGTTTTTTTGCATCTTCATAATCCTTAGCTTTGTATAATTTTTTATTTTGTAATTCATTATAATTTAAAAAGCTTCTTGGTCTTCCAATAAGAATTATATTTGTTTCCGAATCATTAATAATAGAAACAATCTTATTTCTAGCATTCCAATCAATATATGAACAATGTAATAAATCAATGACAATAATATCTTGTGTATTATTTTTAATAGAATCTATTAGACTATTAATGTTTAAAAATGTCAAACTCGTGTTGAAACGGAAAACAGGTGCATTAATATCTAATTTAACATTTTTTGGTTTTTTCATGCTAAAGAGAAAATGTAAGAAGAAACAACAAAAGGTTCCTGATAAAAGTCCTACCAATGGGAGATCTGTAAAAAATGAAGCAGCTAATGTAATAACAATTATAGAATATTCAAAAATTGTACATTCAAAAAATGAATATAAAATTGGTATTAAAAAATAAATACCCATTAATGTAGGAAGAGCACTTAATACTATGATAGGGACAAAACCTTTTAACATAGGTCCACATATAGGTATAATTGGAAGACAAATACCAAGAATCACCCCAGATAATTTAGTTCCACCACTTTTAGTAAACAAGACAGAATATGATGCAATGAAATAACCATACCCTCCAAATATTGATGATATCACATTTGAATATGATTGGGTCTTTAATTCCCTAGAAAAATCGTATGGAACTTTTGTTTTGCTGGAGAATGAAGGCAAATTTATAGTGATGTGAATCATGGAAAACGTTGCTAATGATATTATTTTAAGTGAACATTTTAAAATAATTTTCATGGAAATTTTACGAATGTTTACAAATTTATATAATTGGTTGGGAAATATAATAGTGTTATCGTATCCACCTATCCATGATTTATCTCTTAAGTTGTTTATTACAGATTTTCCATGAACACAAACAGCTATCAAATAAAAAGCTATTGTAAAAAGAGCACATGAGAGTGGCAGAGAAAAGCTACTTTGTAATAATTTTTCTGTTATCATATATAAGCTAATGGCCAATAGGACCGATAGCACGATAAAAATAATAGATTTATGGACACTGTAATTTACCTCGCTATATCCTACTAATACTTGTGAAACACCAATAAGTCCTAAACAACCAGCAATAGCAGGCTCTGGGATATTTTGGATATATGATCCTATTTTGAAGAAATCAAGAAATAAAGATAATGCCGCAAAGAGAAGAACACTTAGAATCCTACAGACTAGAAAATTAGTATGTGCTACTTCATGATCACCATTACTCAGTTTAACACAATCTTGAAATAACCTACTACACAAAGGTGCATTTTCACATATAAATCCTGCCATCACTCCCGATTTTATTCCTGTAAAGATATTAAAAAATATTTGCGAGAGTGCTGTTGTATAACTGTATATTGCAATACTGATATTTTCTAATTCACCTCCACCTTCTTTACCAAGTATATTTCTACCATAAGATAACACATCTAAGAGTGTTAACACTAAACCAAGACAGCAACTTGATAAAATATTAGATACTTTTGTAAATTTAGACATGGGGTAAAATTTTGTAAAAAAATTTAAATCTTTTATTCTATTTTTAGATTTCATAAGAAAAGATATAAATTCGATTATTCGAGAACATAATTTCAAAAAGGAAATAGAAATTAATCTAATTGATTTATATATTTGGATCACTTTATACTCCGTGTTATCTATGACAAGAATAAAGAGTAAAAACAAAGACAAAATTTGAGAAAAATTAAATAAAAGTGTTATAAAAATATGTGTTAACTTACAACACCCGTGAGAAAAAAAGATTAATATCAATCCAAAATAACCCGCTTGGTCCAGTGGTCGTGAAGTGGTAACCAGATCCCAGGCCCGGGTTCGAATCCCTCATCCCGTAAAATTTTTCAAAAAATAAATAAATAATAAAAACAAAAGAGAAATGTAGTTGAGCGACTGAAGGATCGATAGCGTAGCATTAGCCGTGTTTTATACGACAAACTTACTACTAGATTAGAATAGTATTTAAATGGTACAATTGCAATCCCTGTGTTGATTTGTGACTCCGCCATATTATGCTATGGAAGAAATTGGGAATCTTTAAAAAACTGAAAAAGCAGTTACGTGATTATACACAAAACCCCAACGCATTTGAGCATAAAATGAAAGGGGATTAAAGCATATATGTAGCAAACCAGTTAATACAGGTTTAGATGCGTTTTAGGAGACAAAGACCATAGGCCATGGTAATCGCCGACTAATCAGGAAACTTCTATAAATAAAAATTTTATTTATAATCATCATTATATTTTTAGTTTAGAAACCAGGTTGTAATATAATTCTATTGCTTTATCGTGATTATTGACCTTATATAATTTTTCACTATTAACATCTGAAGAATTAATTAAAATTTTATCTTTTACAATTAGTATTACATAAGGAGTTGGATGAGAAAAAATTTCAGAAAGCTTAATTCTAGCATTCCAATCTATATATATACATTGGTATAAATCCAAAATAATAATTTCGTTGTTTTTATTCCTCGCCATATCTTCTACTAATTTATTTATATTCCAAAACGTCAATGAATGTGTTATTCTTATAACAGGGGCATCAACATCAATAATTATTGAAGGTTTATTGCTCATTTTATGTATAAAATGTAATATTAAACAGGATAAATAACCACCTGCTAATCCAATAATGGGAATTTCGGTAAATTCTGATAAAAGAACTGTAATATAAATAATACAATATTCGAATATGAAACATTCATGATACGATAAAACTGTAGGTACAATAAAATATAGACCCATAAGCATTGGAAGTGCAGATAATAATGCTTTAGGAATAAAGCCTTTTAGAACTGGTCCAAATATTGGAATTATTAATAGACAGAAACCTAATATTATACCAGAAGTTTTTGTACCACCACTCTTATTAAATAAAATGGAATAAGAAGCTATAAAATAGTTGTGGCCTCCCATAAATGAGGTCAGTAAATTTGAGATTGATTGGTTTTTTAATTCATTTGAAAAAATATAGGAAGTTTTTGTTTTAGCGAAAAATGCTGGTAAATTTATCGCTATGTGAATTATCGAAAATAAAGATATGGATATTGATTTAGGTAAGCATTTAAAAATTATATTTTTTGAAATTTTGGAAATATTAAAATGCTTAAACAACTGAGTTGGGTATACTTTTGTTTTATCTAATTTTCCTATCCATTCAAGTTCTCGTAAAATATCCAATGTATCTTTTTTATATTTCAAATAAGCAATTATATAAAAAAATACCACAAAAACTAAGCAAGACATAGGTAAAGTATAATTACTATTAATTGCAATCTCTGTCAATACATACATGGCCAAAGCCAGTGTTAATGCTATTATAATTAAATATATAGACTTGTAATTGTCATAATCGACCTCTGAATATCCCATTTTTATTTGTGAGATTCCAATATATGCTAAACACCCAGAAATAGCTGGCTCTGGAATATTCATTATTATTGATTCAACTTTAAATGCCTTTAAAGATATAGAAATCATGGAAAACAAAAGCACACTTAATATTCTACAGATATAAAAATTTGTATGAATAACTTCTATATCATCAGAAAAAGAAGAACAATATAAAAATAAACTGGACAATAATGTAGTATTTTCACAAATAAATCCTGCAACAACACCAGATTCTATTGAAGTAAAAATATTATAGGATATTTGAGCAATAATAGTTGTGTAAATAAAAATAGCTATACCCATATTTTCTAACTCTGGATTCCCGGTGTTTCCATAAATATTACGGCCGTAAGATAACACATCTAATAATGTTAAGATCATTCCTAAAAAACAACTGGATATCATACCACTAAAAGTTGTTTGGTTAGACATAAATAACAAAATGATATTTCTTAAAAACAATAACAATTTGCTATTTATAGGTTATAATAAAAATGAAACAAAATGGTGATATTGATATGATAAAGGAGACATTCAAAATTTAATTGTATATTTTAAGGAGATTTTTATAATGTATATTCCTAAATAAAATTTTCTATGAAAAAAATTTTTTTTTATTTTTAACATAAATTTAGTCATATTCATTTGAATACAAAAATATTAAATATAAATTATATTTCTAATATATAATATTTGTAAGATATTTACCTATTTTAAAATCTTCATAATTAATCTTTCAAAATAGAAACATTTAAAACGTAATGTAAAATATATTTGTTGATACATGGTTCTATGTTATAGACTGAATAAAAATTTAATAAATACAATGTTATGTTTTATTCCAAATATAAATATGAAACAAAATAAAAGTTTTATTCAAAAATATAAAACAATATTTATCCATTCTAGTTTCAACCAAATCTTCATTATTTTCAGTTTAATATTACTTAAAAATCAATAAATTAATAAAAAATGCGATATTATATATCAACCATAAATAAATGTTACAAAAATATTAACCATAATATTTGCAATAAATAAAAAATGTTTATTGCATTATAAACTTACTTTAACTTACTATTATACACCATTATAGAACTCTTGGATTGTAATAAATACTTTTTTAATAATACAGTACAATTTATTGTTCGAAAATATTTTTAAATATTTGTAATTCTATCATTTAAATGAAATTATTTGAATGGGATCATCATTTAAAAGATAAAAATGATATTTTAGGAAGTTAATAAACATTTATTTTTAAATAATATAATACATTTTTTTTAAATTTTTAATGAATATTAATCATTCTTGCATTGTTCATCAACCAATTTCTACCATCTTCATCCAAATAATCTAACAACAACTCCTTGACCATTTTGTTATATTTGTCTAAGCATTCATATAAATTACCAGTTAATAAACTTTTATCAACCAAAGTAATTTGTATTGGTACCGGGGTTAAAATAAAGCTCCTGAGGAAATTATTTTTTGAATAGGAAAATGCTAAATTTTCTAATCTTATACCATATTTACCTTCAGCATAAAAACCTGGTTCAATAGAATACAGTTGGTGAGGTTTTACTTCTCCTCTAATTGAAACATTAGGTGGCATTTCGTGAACATCTAACACATATCCTACTCCATGTCCTGTTCCATGACCATAATCTTTTTGGCTTTCCCATAAATATTTTCTTGCTGCAATATCTACCGCCGAAGAAAAATATCTCTGAGGTGCCATAACCATTGATGCTTCTAGTTGACCCTTGAGAACTAATGTATAATTTTTTATCTGATCAACTGTAGGTTTTCCAAAGCCTAATGTTCTTGAAATATCTGTAGTTCCAATAGAATATTGAGAACCAGCATCTATCAATAATAGCGTGTTTTCATAATCAATCTTTTTATCTGATGAATCATGATGTATTATTGCCCCGTTGTCACCAGAACCTACAATGGATCTAAAACTTTCCATAAGAAATAACTCATTTCTCTTCTTTAAATCTTTAAGTTTTTCTGCGACTTCGATTTCTGTAATATCAGGTCTTTGGTATTCTAAATATCCGAATAAATTAACAAGAGCAACCCCATCAAATATATTTGCTATAAAAACGTTCTTTAATTGTCTTCTACTTTTAATAGATTTTGTTTCGGCCACAAATGATGAAATATGAATTTTTTGTTCTAACTTTTCATAAATATACTGATTTATATTTTCAGATGCATAAATCTTCTCCTCTTTAATTTTATCTAAAAATTCATAGAAATTATTATAATCTAGAATTTCGATATTATGATCTTTATATTTTTCTAGTATCCAATCTTTATTAACAGTCTCGAATGTATATGGATTTTTATCAACTTTTCCATTTAAATCTCCTAAAAATACATAAATTTTATCTTTCTTTACATACGCATATGAATAGAATTCTGGGACATATTGAATATCCGCCCCTCTTAAATTTAATAACCACGCAATATCACCAAGTTCTGTTAATAAATATGCTTCATCACCTTTCAAATATCCTTTTACTGCTTCTAATGGATCAATATCATCCTGCTTTACCAAACGATCAATCTCATCTAAATATTTTTTTACTGTTGGTTTTTGAATTAATTTTTTATAAAAAATACTTTCTTCCACGCATGTAAAAAGTTCTTTAGAAATCTTTTTAAGTTTATCTTTCCATAAACTATCTATTAACTCTACATCCACAAATTCTATTTCTTCTTTTATACTATTCCTCAAACTTTTATATCTCTGATATGAAATTAATTTTTTATTCAATCCTATCTTACCCTTTTCCAATTGATTTATATCATTAACAATATTTTCTCTCACTTTAAACCCTATTTTCAATTGTTTTTTAGCCATCAGAGTGTATCTTGAATCTGTATAAAAAAATTTATTTTCTTTTAGGTATGTGATTGTTCCATTACTACCTGTAAACCCACTCAAAAATTCTACTCGCTTATCTGCATCACCTACAAATTCACTCAAATGCTCGTCCGAATTAAAAACTATATAACCATCCAAACCGTGCTTATAAAGATTCATTAAGGGTAACAAATTCATAAAAATTTATAGCTGAAATATTTTCAAAACAATTTATCAAACAAAAGTGATAATGTTTTACTTTGATATAAAATTAAATATAGATCTATTGAATTTTGACTTAAAATAAAACATTTAGGAAGCTTTTATTTTTTTATTGGAGTATTCACATAAATTTAAATATAAATTTAAAAAATAAAAAAATTGGTAAGTAGTGATAAAAAAATCAGATAAATTATTTTAATAACTTTGATTCAATATTCCACTATATTAATCTACTTCATACACTATTAAATTTTTGAAAAAGTATTTAAATCCTTATTAAACTCTTCAATAACTGAAAGAATGTATTTTTTCGAATCTGTATATTTTCAGACTTTGATTTATTAATCAGTTTACTCTTCGAAACATTAAACACGTTTCCTATATGATTTATTTTGGGGAAATATTTTGTTAAAAATATGTTTTTAAAAATCCCGCCTGGCCCAGTGGTCGTGGGGTGGTAACCAAACCCCAAGCCTGGCGGGTTCGAATCCTTCATCCAGAAAAAATTTCAAAACAAAAAAAGAATAATAATAAACGGAGAAGAGAAGAAAAAGGTTCTTGAGTGGGTGAGGTTTCGATAGCGCAGCATAACTGTGCCTTGTATGACGGCCCCGCTACTAGATTAAAGTAGTGTTTAGCTGATGTAGTTGCAATCCCTGTATTGATTAGTGACTCGGCCAATACTATGCAACGAAAGAGGCTGGGAATTCCTTAAGAGCTGGAAGTGGGGGCGGCGACGCGCACCATACGCAAAATCCTAACACTCTGGAGCATAAGGTAAGATGAGATTAATGCATATCTGTAGCGAAACCAGTTAGTACAAGCCTAGATTCGCTCGAGGACCCGAAGGTCACAGACCATGGTAGGCCGCAACCGGCCAGGAAGCTTTGATAAATAAAAGTTTCATTCGTAAAAAAAAATATTGTTTTTAAAAATAAAATTTATATATATATAAGGTTCCTGGTAGCTACGGCCGATTGCGATCTATGACCTTTGGTTCTTAAAGTATGTTTAAACTTGTATCACCTTTTTGCTGTAGATATGCATTAATCTCATCTTTCCTTATGCTCTAAAGTTTTAAGATTTTGCGTATGGTATAATCATCATTTTGTCATCCCTAATGAAAATCTTCACCTCTTTTTTTAATATAATATTGGCAGAATTACAAATCAAGACAAGAATTGCAGTTATACAAGCCAACACTATTTTGGTCTAATAATGGCATCATACAAAGTATAACCAATGTTGCACTGTTGCACCCCATCCCCTCAATAATTTTTTCTTTTGTTATTTATTATTTTTTTTGAAAATTACTCTAGATAGAGAATTCGAACCAGGTGGCTTAAAATCTGGTTACCATCTTACGACTATTGGACTAATCGGGCTTTCTTGTCTGAGGCAGTAAGTTTATTTTAATGGTTTGATTTATATTTTATGTATATTATGATATTTGTATTAACCCATCCTATCTTACATTCAATGTTAATAAAAGTTTTAAGTGGTGAATTTGTAACTTGCTCTACTTATATATGATTTTAATATATTTCGTGTTATACATTGGCTAAATTATATTTAATAGAAAGCCATTTCATCTATCCAGGTAAACATTGTTATAACATAGTAATGAAATGTTTGGAAATATTTAATCTACATATTTTTTTTCTTTTCTCTTTCATCTATAAGAATTAAAATTTAATATTTTGTTATTAATGATGATTCAAATAAATGAATTATTTTTATACCTTTAAATCCCAATCCCCCTTGTTCCAAGTTCATATAAATTATGTCTTGATACAAAATATTCATAACACAAATAAAAATCAAAATAAAATCTTAGAAAAAAATAAATAATGTTTTATTTAATAATTTTCAAAATTCAAGAGTATATTGCAATAGAAAAATTTTTGTTACAAATAAAAAACATATATCAAAAATTGTGTTTTTATTTTAAAAAAATTTTTAAAACTCATGGGTGACAACCAAAAATTTAATGTCTTTCCTACACGAATGAATTTAAATTTAACAAAACAAAGACTTTATGCAGCAGAGAAAGGATACACACTTCTAAAAAGAAAAGGAGATGCACTTATGCAGAAACATAGGGAAATAGCAGCACAACTAGCAAAAGAGAAGGAAGGTATTGCTGATTATATAAGCAAAGCGTATTTCTCATTAACTGAAGCAGAATTTTTAGGTGCAAATCTGAAAAAGTTTGCTGCGGAATGTAGGAATTTTCCAATCAAAATAAATGCCTCTGTGGAACAGCTATCTGGAATAAAAATGCCTACATTTAAATTAGTTGATAATAATACCAAGCAACCATTATCATTAGATAGAAGTGGTGTAATTCTACAAAGATGTAGAAATATGTTTAATGAGGTTTTGCGTAGGTTGTTAGTTATTTCTTCTTTAGAAAATTCATTTTTGTTGGTGGAAGAAATTATGAAAATGACGAATAGAAGAGTAAATGCGCTCAATTGTTTTTTGATCCCAAAACTAAATAATACTGTTACGTATATAAATTCCGAGCTTGATGAAGCAGACAGAGAAGATTTTTTCAGACTGAAAAAGGTGCAGGGAATGAATAAGAAAAAGGATTAAAGTTTAGTTTTATTAATTTTTTTTTGTATGTTACTGGCCCTTTATATGAAAATCTTAAAGTGCAAATTTTGTAATATTATTTTGAGTCATAAAAATAGGAAAAAGCATGATTGTTATGTAAATTTAATTCAAGAAAATAAAAAAAAATTAAAATCCAGAAGTATAGATGAGTATTGTGGCGTAATGGACAACGATAAAAAGTGTATTCATAGCATTCTTTGTAAGAAACATACAATTGAAGAAAAAGAGGCAGTCTGTGGTAGAATCTACAGTGTTAAGCTTTTGATAGATATTACAAAGAAACAGAAATTGGATAATAATAAATTATTTGAATATAAATTTATAATTTCTAAATCAAGTTTAGAAAATACAACAAAAAAAATAAAAGAAATATCACCTGTTGTTAAGAAAATATGGTATAATCCACCTAACAGAAAAAAATTTGCAATTTTAAAATCTTGGTTTGATGTTAGTGATTAATCTTAGGAATGTAAATTTTTTTTTGTTTGGAAGAGTGATAATTGTTAATCGTATTCAAACAAGATAATCGGCTAAAGTTAAAGTTGTTTTTTTAAATCTTAATAAATTATTTCTTTTGAAACCACTTTAGATGCCACAAAGATATTTTTGTGTTTTGATTTTTTTGAAACTTTGGTTTTTATGAAAGATCACCTCGACAATTAAATGAATTGGCCCATCTATTTTTATTTGGTTGGTACTTTGGGTGGACATATAGTTCAGCTGCCTTACTGTGATCTGGAATGTCAAAGAAAATTACAATTAAAAAAATATCTACCAATAACGTATGATAATGCAAATGAGAAACCAGGAACAAAATATGTAATACAAAAAAATATAAATATGGATAAAAACAATGTAGTTCAAGTAAAACCAAAAAATTATAATAATACAGAAGCACCTCAAATGAATAAGATAAAGATCCCACCTTCAACTATTCCTGTAAATTCTATGATGATGCCTAAAAACAATAATAACAATAAAAAACCTACAGTAGAATTTGTAAAACCTATTCATTTAACAAATACACAATATTTTGGTGCAGATAGCTCTTATGATACATTGAAAGATGAAATAGGTAAAATATATGATATTTTACAAAAAAAGATAAAACCTGATAATGTAGTTCTTGCAAACCTGGGCAGAAAATCCAATACGCAACCGAGGCAATCTTCTAAAAATCCTATAATTAATCAGTATACTAAATTCGACAACAAAAGTCCCAGTCACCACCCATATATGTATAATAGTCCATATATTCCGAACTTTACACCGTATTCTAACCCTTATTTTCAAAATTATTACAATGCGCAGCCATTTAGTCCCTATTTTTCTTTTAATCAGCAATATCCATATATGTATTATCCTTCAAATGATGATAATCCCAAATCAAAAAAAAGTAATTTATCTAAATATATTAATCAAAGTGAGACGGACAACATAAAGTCTACACCAAAACCACCCAACTTTTCCAGTATAATGAAAACTATAACGGTATCAAAAACTATTACCGAACCTGCAAACTCTACTATTTCATGTTCAAGAAAAGTTAAAATGGATTCAAATATAATTCCACAGGGAAAGTCGGAAGATTTAAAAAGGAATGTTGAAATAATATTTAATGCTATTGGAAATCAGTTAAACAGCACAAGCATAAATGGGCATACAACATATATCTATACGCCAAACATAATATTCATACCTTCTACAATCGATAATACAAATAACGACAAATCTATAGACATTTCATCACATATCCCAGTTTTTTCTATTGGAACACAACCTTCGAAACAAAAATCTCCAGTATTAAATGAACAGATAGAGCCAACTCTCAATGTAAGGTTACCCGAGGAAGATGAACCTAAAGACATCAACAAATATATATTTAAAAATATTTATTCAACTGAGCCTGAGATCAACAACAAAGTTATAGATGAATGTTTCGATATACCTTTTGCTACGCCAACATCAGATGTCAGTGATCAAAAAAACAAAATATTAAAATTACTCGCGAAAACATTTTTGCAGCAAAAATTAGCAGATGAAATTTCGAAGAATAAATACAAGGGATTGAATAAAACGCAAGTAAAGAAGAATCAAGAAATCGATTTTTATGATAGATTTTTAAAGGCTTTAAATGTCGAAAAAAATATTAAAGAAGATGAATTGAATGGGTTAACAGAAGCTATCCCAAGTGAATTTGTAGATGGTAAAACATCGGACAATGAAAACATTGAGTATGTGTATTTAAGTGATATTGTTTAAAAATGGCTTTAAATAAATATTTTAATGTTACCGTTTGTTATGAATCATTCTCTTCCCAGCGCAAGACCTTTCTTTTTTTTCTTAAGTTTTCCATTACCTCGTTTACTTTTTTGTTTTTTGCAGAATTTATGTTTTCCTTGGTTTATTAAATAATTCTATTCTTATTGCTCTTCCTTATGGTTTATTTCATCATCCTTTTCCTTATCTTTTGATCTATGTTTACCATGGTTGTGCTTTGTTTTGTCTGTGTTTTCTTTATTTTCTATATTATTACTCTTACTTTTGGGTTTGGGATTTCCTTTAGGGATTTTTTCCTCGACCATTTTAATTGTTTCTTTATCTAATCCGACGGGTCTGGAGTTCAATTCTCCACGAGAATCTACTTTAGGAGACTGGTTTTTGGTTTGTAGTCTTTCCTAATTGGGTTTTCTGCCGTCTGGCATATTTAAATTTCTTTCATTATTATTAGGAGTATTTATAGGCATTTTATGTATAATTTTATTATTTGGCATGGTTTTATCATTAGATGATTTTCGACTCATCATAACACCGCCCGTTATTATAATAGTTAATACAATACCACCGCAATAATAAATACAAAGATTCCTACCATATATTGTTATGAGAAAATTTTTTAAACTCATAAAAACTCATTTTATAACAGATAAAATTAGTAAATATTCTATTATTCTTTGTTTTTTTCATAACAACTCTTCCTCAAAAAATAATTTATAGATTTTAAACAAAAATATTTACTGTTGGTCTATAAAAATTATCTACGATATTCCTATGGTAGGTAAAAACTAAATATATATTTACATTGTTTAAATAGAGTAGTATGATGGATAAATAATTTTATTGGTTTTAGAATATAGTTTAATAATGAATGTGTTATGATATTCTGAATTTATTAATTATTTTTTTAAAATTATTTGTATGATAAAACTCTAATCCCATGACAAAAAAAATTGAAAAAGATAGTTTTTATTCTACAGCTAATAAAAACCGGGAAAGTGAGATTCTAGAACATATAGAAGATCTCGATAAGTTTAAAGAATATCTACAAATAGAAAAAAATATTGAAGGAAAGAATAAAAAAGAAAGAAAACAACAAAAAAAATTACAACAGTTTTTTGAATTAAAAAAAGTTGTACCACATCCTGAATTATTGAAACATGAAGATGTTTCTTGTAAATATCCTATTATTTACAATACTTTAAAGGGAATGGGAACCGTTTCTGTTCCTGATCACTGGGAATCTTCTAAAAAATATTTAAAAGGAAGAAAATATCAAAAACCATCTTTTGTTTTACTAGAAAATATTAAAAAATTACAATTGTATAAATTACGAGAAGAAATTAGAGAAAAAGACATTAAAAAGAAAGTTAAAGAAAAACTTTATCCTAAAATGGAACAAAAAATAAAAAATGAAGATTTAATTAATGTTTTTAAAGAGAAGCTTGTAGTTAATTATACTTTCGATATACGACAAAAAATAAAAAAAGGTGAAATATCTCAACAATTAAAGGAAGCACTTGGCTTACTTCCTAATGAACTTCCTCCGTGGATAACAACTGAAGAGAATCCACCAACCAAAATAGAATATATTGAAGTAGAAACTAGTGATAGTGGTGAAATGGAAGAAGCTGTGGAAAAATCCAAAGAACCAGAAAGAAAAAGAAAACGAAGAAAAATTAACTTTTAAAATGTAAAATTCTAAAACAAATATTTTCTTAAAACTTATAAATAATTTTATCGAGGTGAATTTAAAATATAAATAAATTTTTATTTGCTAAAAATTGGCTTGAAATAATTTTTTGTTACAAAATTATCAAAACAAAATTTTATATACAAAAATATTTAAATTAAAATATTGGTTAGGGGTTAAGTATGGGTGCACTGATATCAAGATTACAAAAGTTATTTGCAACAAATAGGCAGTATGAGGTGTCTATGTTAGGATTAGATGCTGCCGGAAAAACCACCATTTTGTACCAGATTAAGTGTAACAATACAGTCTCGACAATACCTACAATAGGATTCAATGTAGAACAATTCCAAATGGGAGGAATAACATTCAATGTGTGGGACATAGGTGGACAAGAAAATATAAGACCATTGTGGAAGAATTATGTAGATTCTGCTGCTGGATTAATTTATGTTGTAGACATAAAAGATAGAGAAAGATGGGGAATAGCTGGAAAAGAATTAGAAAATATTATAAAAGGTTGTGATAATAAGGTTGTATTGATACTTGCAAATAAAGCAGATGATCCTAATGATGAAAATTTAGAATCTGATATAGAAAACATGGTAAGAGAATTAGATATAGAAAAATATAGGATTACATGGAAAGTATTCCATGTTGCAGCTGTCGATACACCACAAAGTCCTGACCCATTAGAAAGATTAGTACCTGCATTTGAATGGTTAGTAGATGCTCTTAAAAACTCTGATAGGAGAATTCAAGAAAGAAGTACCTTAAATGGATAATTAAATCTTTTTAACAGTGTTTTATTTGTTAATTAAAAATTAATTTTACTAAAAGCTATATATAAGACTCCTATAAAATAATATAAAACAACATGAAGAAAATAAATAAAATTTAATTATATTTTTTAGCTTTTCGTACAAATACTACCAATAACATTTTTCCATTCCTTTTAAATTTACATTCATCAATAACTGTTATTTTTTATTATTAATGAAACTTTTATTTATCAAAGTTCCCTAGTCAGTTGCGGCTTGCCATTGTCTGTGACCTTCGGTTACTCAAGCATATCTAAGTTTGTACTAACTGGTTTCGCTACAGATATGCATTAATCTCATCTTACCTTATGCTCCAGAGTGCTAGGATTTTGCGTCTGATGCACGTCACCGCCCCCTTCCAACTCTTAAGAAATTCCCAGCCTTTTCATTACATAATATTGGCCGAGTCACAAATCAATACAGGGATTACAACTACATCAGCTAAACACTACTTTAATCTAGTAATGGGACTGTTATACAAGGCACGGCTAATGCAGCGCCATCGAACCCTCACCCACTCAATAACTTTTTTCTTCTCTCTGTCTTTTATTATTATAGGGTTTCCCGTTTTTTTTAACAATTTTCCATTTATTTTAATAAAATAAGAAAATTAACTTTTTGATATGAGAATTTCTCATTCATTTTAATAAAAAAATATTTTAAAATAAAATTTAATTTATTAAAGGTATTTTTTGTTGGCACATATCAATACTCTTAAAAACTTCCGTAATAGTTACCTAAGTCTTCTTCTGTAATTTCACAAAATCCCATTTCAATATAGGTATTTAGTTCAATTTCATTGTTTGGTTCTTGTCGTGCAACATAATTCTTCAATTTACTAAAACAATTTTTAATAATATTTAATTGTGGAGAATATGGTGGAAGATATCAAGTTTCTATATTTTGTTTCTCGAATAATAATTTTAATTTCACAATATTTTCTTATAAATCTTAAAATATATTCTTTGAAATTAATACCATTTACTGGGTCATGATTAACGTGAAAGTCTATTTTTTGGTATCTATTCACCGAAGCTATTACTGATATGTTTTTCGTTCTTATATTCGATGTTGCAATATTAGCAGGTATACCCTCGGGGAATCTACCATGTTTATTCCTCATTGATACACTAAAGCATACCTCATCTATAAAAATAAAGTTTTTATCATCAATTTCTAATATTTTATTAAAGTAATTTCTTGCAAATTCCTCCCTTTTAATAATTGTAGTTTCATTATTTCTTCTTTCCGGTATTATAAAAACTCTTTTTAAAGTAAAACAAAATGATTCTAGAGTACGATCTATAATGGACTTTCCAACACTAATATTATGGGTGTCACTCATATATCTAAGAAGTTCTTTCAATGTAATTGTTACAGATTCTCTTACTCTTGATATTAAACTTTCTTTTTGATTTTCATCTAATTTGTAGGTTTACAACCACCAGCTATTTTCTTTTCAATTATTTTTTTCACTTTTATATATTCTTAAAATACTATATATGGTGGGCGTTTTTATGCCTAATGCCCTCCTAATAGCTTTTCCCGAATATCCTTGATTTTTCATAGAAATAACACTCTTTTTAAGTTCATTTGGAATAATTTTATTTTTTCTGTTAATCGAATTATTTGGAATAATAGGATTTTGTGTTTCATTTTGAATACACTCATTGTATAATAAAGTCTTATGTTTATATATTTTACTTTATAATGTATATCTTTTTTACATTTTTAAAAAGTTTTTTGAAGTCTTTAGAAAATAAAAATATTATTTATTAAAATGAACGGGAAATTTTCATATCAAAAAGTTAATTTTCTTATTTTATTAAAATAAATGGAAAATTGTTAAAAAAAACGGGAAACCCTATATTATTTTTTTATTTTGAAAATTCTTCTGGATGAGGGATTCGAACCCTCTAGGTTTGGGGTTTGGTTACCACCCCACGATCACTGGGCCAAGCAGGACTAAAAAACGACGCTTCCAGCCGGACTCGAACCGGCAACCTTTCGGTTAACAGCCGAACGCGCTAACCTATTACGCCATGGAAGCTCCGTCATAAATGATTTTATGTTTTTTCAAATGGTGGTGAAGTAGAATTTAAAATATCATTTTAATTATTTACATATCGATTATATTATTTTTATACGCATAATTAGGGTATCTAGATCACTAAAATATTTTTATGTTTAACTGTCAAATTACTGTAAAAATTACTTTTTATAATCCTTTTTACATTCATCATTAGAAATTATATTCTCTTATATTATTTTTTTTAATAACTTTTCTAACATTTATTTATAGTACTATATTTCTGTAATTCAAAAAAATATATTTTTGTTAACATAAGAAAATTTATTTAAGATACATTATTATTATTAAAACATACAGTTATTTATTTTTGATGATTTTATTAATTCCTCCAACATAACATAAGTTTTTAATGTACTGATTATGATTAAATTTTATTTTCAAATTATTTTTATCGTTACCTTGATAATTTTTGTTTTATAAGGAATATTACATAATTTGTCGTGTGTAACTGCATCTACTTGCTTTTTTATTGTTTTTATCAAACAATTAATGGACTGTTGGTATATTACATTGTATCATTTAATATGGATTTTAAGTCATAGAAATATGACTTTTTGTAAATAAAATCTTTTCTTTTCTTACATTTGTAACGATTACATCTCAAAAACAATTTATTTACATCATTCCTATCACATGGTTTCATAGATTTTTAATATTCTGATTTCTATATAAAGATATCTTTGTCTGATAGAGAAAAAAATAATATTTTTTATTGGTTATATGCAATATATTATATCATTCATGGTTGAAGCTTCTATTTTCAATATTATTTTATTATTAATTTTATCAAAAAAAAGTTGAATTAAAGTCTTTGTAATTTTCTACTATGATTATTTATTCACATGTAATATTTCTTTATGAAATTGATTATCTTTCTTTTATTATTTGTTGTTATTTCTTCATACTTGCCTATAAATAAAAAATAATATTTATTATTGTTGTAAAGCTTTTTTAGTAATATCGTATCTTCTGTATATTCTAAGATTATTTTAAAGTTACTATATCTTAATCTAAATTTTTCTATTATAAGATTTAAAATTTTATTATCTGTCTTAAAATGTAATATTATTTCTATAAATTTACTATCTAAGATTCTACGTTCTAAAAATTTATCTGATAGATTAATCATAGTATAAAATAAATTTATAATAGATTTTATATATTGACAGTTATAATCTCCAGTTTGTTGTATAATCTCTGATGATTGATATGTTAAGGTATTTTCTATTTTTGCGTTGCTATCTTCTATGTATTTTTTAGAATATTTTTGTTCTAGCTGTTGATATAATTTATTGAATAATATTGCTATAAATACATATACATTATCTTTATCCGTATCACAATCTTTTATACTTTCATCTATGTACAAATCCTCAGATATTTTAGAATTTATTATTATTTCATTTTTTATTGTTAATACGCTCGTTATTTTTGTATTTCTTTTCAAATCCTCTGTAGAATCTATTATGTTATCCAAAGACTTATATTCATGTAATAAAATATCATAAAAATTATAGAACTTAGAAAGAATATAAATATTTCCATTCAAATTTATACTTTCTTCAAAAATATATTTGAGTGTTGCTCTATCACACAATTTATTTGTTATAGAAAATTCTAAAAAGCATATAAAATCTATTTCATTATTAGAATATTTATATTTTTTAAATTCTATTTGTTGTTTCTTATAAAATTCTATTCCGTTATAAATAATATCTTTTATTATAACAGATTTTTTTATCTTTAAAATATTTAATAAAGATTTATAATTATTTTCATTATAAAATATTTCTAAAAGTTTATTATAATTATTTTCTACCAAAGCTTTAATATCAAAGATAGAAGATAGATTAGATTGTAGAATATTTTTGTTATAATCAAATTCTCTTAAATATTTAAGAATTAATTGTTGTATATTTATATGTTTTAGAGATGGCTTTAAAAGTAAATATATTTCTATATCTTCTATATTACCAGTAAATATCTCATTCAAATATTTTTTGTTGATGATAGAATATTTATATCTCATTTGTATCTTTTCCATTATTCTTAGAATATATTTAAATTTTTCTACAAAATATTTATCAGTATTTTTATTTTCATTATAATATTGTATTTTATATTTGTTATATATTTTTTCCATTACATCTTCTATAATTTGTGTATATTCATATTTGTCCAGATCTATTAATATTTCTATGATAACAAAAAAATAAATATGAATTTCATCATCATGTGTTAATTTTAAATTTATAAAAGTATTTAGTTCTTGATACTCTTCATTATTTAAAAAATATATAAGTTTTAATAAAAATATAAATCTATCAGAACCTTTATAATGAATTATAAGGTTCTTATACAATTTTATTTCATTATTATTTATATCTGTTATTTTAAATATTATGTTTCTAAGATTGTTTTTACGTTCAAATTGTGTAAGAATCTCATTCTTTTTATAATTTTTGAAAAATATAAAAATATTTTTTAATGTAATTTCATCTAATATACAATTATTTATAATGTATATAATGGATTCATATATTATTTCCTCTTTAGAATTGGTTTGAAGGACTTTAAAATATTCTGAAAATATTCCTGGAAGATATTCTTTTAAATATATTTTTATAATCATAAGAAATTCTAAATGATATTCATCTATATTCTTAAGTGAATAAAATAAATAAAATGGTACTATGTTAGATGGAATGTTTTTATTTCTATAAAAATTTATTATGAAAAGAAGATTTTGTTCTTTTTTAAATTTTTTTAAAATATCAAAATCTGTTAACATGGGTCAGAATGAGTACTATAAATAAAAATATATTTATTGAATTAATTCGATTTGTATTTACTAGGTATTATTATTTATTATAAAATATTTTATTCGTTTTCTTCAATTACTCGTTTTATATATTCTCTGATATTCTTTCCATTATAGAAAAAATTTGCAAATGTTGCTAATCCTCGTTTGAATATAGTTTCTATATTGAATATTATTTTCAAATATTCTAATATTAGTTTTTTAAATATATTTTCATATCCTATTATTTTTTTGAATAGTAATAAAGACGTATT